>JANJYP010005948.1:0-10371 GCA_024605115.1 Rastrelliger brachysoma | reverse complement strand
CCAGGAATTTCAGGGGTCAGGGTTGGGAATCTGGGATTCCCTCTTGTCAGAATATCTTTGAGAGAAAGGAATTTGGTGTGTAATGCAAGGCTCTACTAAGAAGGAGTTAACTGGTGTGGAGAGGTCCTCATGTGGCTTTACAGTGAGTAGCAGCTGGTGCTTTAAAAGGAACTGATTACCAAGTTTAGAAATGCACATAGCTGTGATTCAACTTTGTCAACAGGATGTTTCACAAAAGCGTACAATATCTAAGGGATTCTGTTATGCTAAAAACATTAANCACACACACACACACACACACACACACACACACACACACACACACACACACACACACACACACACACACACACACACACACACCATATTTCCTGATACAATGAAGTCTTGCATGGCCAGATAGCTACAGCAGAAGTTAGCACACTGACAAGATCCCTGACACACTCCCAGTATCTGTGTGTATTTAGTGGGTCACATCCATTCAGAGGACGGATTGGGTGTGGAGTTGAGACAGCCATGCTGAGGGTTTTATGGTATTATGTCGACTCCTGAGAGGAAAGACTGTGCTGAAGGACAGGATGCGCCTTCAGGATAAACCTCTGAGCACACACCCCTCTACCTGCCACTATTGCTAACCCTGTTGCCACCTTCATTATCATGGACAATGACATGCAAGGGAAATCAAACTCTAGATAAGCATTAGATAGTCTTGATACTTAATAAACAGTTGATTTAAGTGAACCTGACCAACAAAAGAATCTGCGTCATCACAGATCAAGAAGCAGATTGCAAATGCAATCATATCATTTATACACTGACATCCAAATCGTGTTGTCAAGGGCGGGTTCACTGAGAGCACTGTAATGAATCATACCAAAGATTTATCCTGCTGCACTTGTTTCCACCGAGATGGCTGAGTTTAATCCTCATCTTAGTTCACTTGCAGTATTCCTCCTTAATTAAATCCACACTGGTAACACTGTGTCGTTGAGGAAGGTGGCTTCTTTCCTTAACTCAAAAGTCATTATAAAAAAATCAGGGCACTTCATCCAATCAGAAAGAAAACAACAACCATCACTGATACACCTGCTTCACTGCTTATTTCTCCAGTTTTGGCTCATTAGAAGTTAGTTTATGTCACACTCAGTGGCGATAATGCTACAATAACTATAAACTGTTCTCAGGCAATAAGAAAAAACTACAGCTTCAAACATGACCATGGATTAGTTCTGTATTTAATCAATTTAATATATTCGATTTAAGATTATAAGCTTTACAAAGGAAGTATTGTGTAGAATGACTTTATTAATAGTTAGAGTGGATTATACTGTAAGAGATTTAATGTGTCTTTACTATGGTATGATGTCAACTGANTGTGTGTGTGTGTGTGTGTGTGTGTGTGTGTGTGTGTGTGTGTGTGTGTGTGTGTGTGTGTGTGTATGTATACAAAATAACAAGCCCAAAGTGTAAACTGGACAAGGACTGCTCTGCACATACCTGTGACTGAAGTGCTGACTGACACGAAAAGCTATGAATGGAGACAGTCTGACTTATTCAGACATTAGATTTACAAAATAGATCCAGATAAAGTGTATTGGTGTATACATAGATCAATGCAGCTGATTATATTAAAGGATAAAAAGCAATCTACTATGTAACCATATTAGATATAATAAAAAAAATAAAACCTGGATAAAGTCAAATAAATCTTTTGCAGAAATCCCTTACAATTTCTAGGCCTACAGGATAAAGGAGACTAACTAAATTGTAACAATGTTCTCTGAGCTGAAAAATATCCGTCTTCTGCACAGAATATCCATCTAATAAAGGTCATGAACCAGAATTAAGTTCAGCTTAATCTGTTCACTCTTTATACAGCAGAATATTAAAAGTCACAATGCAGCTCAAAATGATTTCACCTATATGGGCTTTCAAAGACTTTATCATATCCTTCATCATATAACTGTCACCAAACAAATGAAAGAAATAGCTCAGCCTCACCACTAACATGACATGAACTCAGTAATTTCCCCCAAACTATGTCCTTGTAATGTTCTAAAAAACATTAGACCACCAAGTTTCTAAAACTCACAGTTGGACATCTTTTCATTTTGTTAAACTTTGTAACTGATCACTTCGTTTCAGGAAATTAAAAACAACTAGATCACTAAGTAAAAAAGCAATAAAATGCATTTATGACACACTAGATTTCAAACAGAAATGTTTGTAAGAGTGGATGACTTCAAATTGAGTAAGTGTATTCTTATTATCAATCTAAATCTAAGTCACAGCATAATGTAAACAGCAATGATAATGGTGATGATAATAATAATATGAATGAGTTACAACTTCTCCCACTGTTAAAAAAAAAAAACATATGGAAACCTACAATGGGAGTCACATCACACCCCAAAAGAGATGACACTGTTGACGTTGTTAACAGAGGTACCAAGAGTGAACAGAGGGCCGTCTGAGTCAGAGCTATATGACAAGTCTGAACTACAGCCTGTCTCTTCCTAGTCTGCGTGAGTCTGGTCTGATTTAGAGATGACACATCCAGCCTCGACGGGCACTTACTGCTGGACTCTCTGCCACCAATTTAAAAAAAGTACAGTAGAGGAGAAACACCTAAAAAAACGGCAGTGATGCTGTCCCAAGTCTAGTTTGTATCTGTTCATGAAAGGAGGAAGAGATCTTTAAATGTAATAAAGTTCCCATTCATCTAGCTCCCAGTACAGCTGCATCCTGTAGACCAGCCCAATGCAGAGAAGCACAACCCCGGATAGTCTAGAGAATGAGAGGGCATAAAAAGACTACAAACACAGAGAGGTAGTTGTGAAAAAGTGGTGCTTTTAGTAATAAGCTAAGAAGCACATTGGAGGCATAATTGTAGCTCGTCTGAAATCAGTGTGACGTGCAGTACAGCATGCTGACACTAAACAAAAGACCCTCCGCGATCCCAATAATAATTTAAAAGTCAAACTGTAAATTATACAGGTTTTAGATAATAGCCTGTGTGGTTTATGGGTGGGGGAAGTGTAGAAATCTGAGGCTAACTTACCTCTACAAAGAACGTATCCATTTTAACCAGTGCCCGACCTCACGTCCCTTTGTAGTCTGAGTTCAGGGTACCACAGTGGAGGAGAGGAAGCTGTATTCCCAAATTATTTCCATCCGCTTCCTACAGAGTAATGTTTAAAAAGTTCCTTGTTTTCGTCTCTTAGCTCAAAAGGCTGTACAGGTCAGAAACAAGGCATGTTTGTAGTTGTGTTTTCGGGCACTTCAGAGCAGTTGTTGTCTGTGCTACCGGTTCACTGTCCCGGGAAGCCGCTGTGCTGCCGCTGCGCGTCTCTGCTGTCTGGCCAGTTGATATCTATGGAGCCGGCACATTATGCAGAGAGGCGGAGCCAGCAGGCCAACAGACCTCCTGCAGCATACGCCCTCTTTGTGTCCACAAAGGATGTGTACACGCTTCATCCTGTGATTTTCAACACTTTTGAAAAGCACATAAGACTGGAATCTGTGTAAAAAAAATACTGAAAACAAATTATATTTAGGTGCAGGTGCTTTTATTTTAATCAGGATTGTTTACCAAGAGGTGTGGAGTTCAGGATGCATTCTTTAATAAATACTGCACTCTGTAAAGTGGACATTTTGTGATGAATATATCAGGTTCTGGGAGACTGGCTCACTGGTCTGATCACACAAATTGTATAGGCTTGCTTAAATATCCTAAACATGTTTTAACAATTTACTCTCCTAAGAATAATGAGTATGTTTGATATGGGTGGCTGTACCACGTTAAACAATCTGTAATGACATCTGTTCCTTTTTCCTTAATATAATATCAAGAATCTATGCTAATATTTTCATTTCAAAGGTGTAGTATACCTTTGCATTAAAATTTAATAAGAGAATAAATACATTTTTGATGCACCATCTTGTTTTCAAAGCATGAGCGCTAACACACATCTGGATGAAAAACAAAAAAATAAATACATAATAATAATGACAATAGATAACAATGGGTTCTCCTACTATCCCAAATCACACCCACTATACGTGTCATCATACAAAAATGAATGAGATGATATTAATACTGTATAAGTTATATAATGGACCACGGCTGTCTTCTGTGATATCACAAATCATCAGGTATTAGGTTGGAGTTAAGGTGAGCAGAAAGAAACTTCCATCCTTTAGCAGAAATCATGACTCCCAATAACATTTATCAGAGCAGTGGAAGGATCAAATTAAGTCAAACATTGGTATCATGCCCCATTTTAACATTTACAGATGTTTTCTGACTTAACAAAACATTTTCCATTTTTAGACTATTTCATTTGGTTATTTCCTGTTAGGAAGAATGTGGATACGAGCGGGCTAATGAGTGATTAGTTGAAGTCTGCTTGGTTTGGAGTCTTAATGTCAGAAAGGTGCACTGGTTGATCTATAAAAAAACAAACAAAAAAAAAAAACATTAGGCTCTAGCATATTTATAGCCAACCCGTAATAGCCAATAAGCTAAATAATTAATGAGAGGACTGAGTAAATTGACAACAACCAAACAACTGTGTAAATGTCATGTAGTGCCACACCCACTTACAAATAGCTAACTCTGTGTGAGACAGCTCAGACTGTCATTAATTTTTATTATTTACCTGACATTTATGACGTTAATTAATTACATTAGGTGAGCACTCTGGTATTGTACCTGCTCACTCATTGATATAACTTTACTAAGATGGTGAATCAAATGAAGTCAATGTTATTATGAACACCCGTGCTTTTCAAAATCACTTTCCATAGCTTTAAAACAAGTATAAAAGACAAAATCATGTTTATTTGTAGGATCATTTATTAGTGTGACAAATATATCATTGATTATCTTTTTGTTTTGTAATCGAATGTTACACATGATTGCTCCATTATCTTTTGATTACTTCTTAATCATTATTTCCTATATTTTCCTTCTTAATGAGTAGAGAAATATTGTCATCAATAGTTTATATTTGTTTCAAATGCAGAGAGACAAGAAAGAGTAGTGAGAAGAGAAATACAACAAAAGTCTTACGTATTTATCAGAAATACCAGAACCAGGGATAATAATTATCTACTGCTCCAAATAGTGAGGGTAGAGAATTTGCATGGCACACAGAAGCTAGAAATATCCGCTTGGGACAAGTGGATTGTTTTGTGCAAGCTGACAAACTGACCTAGAAAGACCCAGCACTGGACTGTTATTGTACAGTTTCCCCAGACTTACCAGAGAGACTATTACTGGTAGTGTCTTAAGCTTGTACTTTCATTTATAAGGAACAAGAGGAAAAGCACTAGCCTTTTAATCTGTGACTTTATATGCCAGTAAGCTCAGGCACCCAGTCATGACTTGAGCTTAACTGTAGAGACTGAGAAACAAACTCAAGTTAATCTATATGTGAAAGACTTGAAAGAGATCCAGCCTGGCAAATTGTGTGTTATGTAATCAGTGTCAGCTGTATGGCAGCTAATAAATGCTTTCTTGCTGAAATACATTTTATAATGAATAAAGATACTTGAGTCAGCTGCTGGTGGCTTTGTTACGTGTTTTCCCCCTGTCTGATGCAGACATCCATTAAATTATTTCATTTTCAAATATTATGGCACTTGTGATTTAAGCTTTTGGGTTGTGCAAATGTGAATGAAGCATTTTGATACTCATCTATATAAAAACGATAATCAAACTTATTATCAAATTCCAGCTCCATTTTGCAATAATGTTGCTGTGTACAGCTTTACCTTGGCACAAGCGCGGGCAACTTGTTTTGGTGAATCAGTAATTCCTGATTATAAGATAAGGAGCAGCTTTTATAAGAACAGCACAATCATTGTTTGTGTTCCTGTAAGGTCTTAACAGAGTAATACTTCAGCAATCTCTAAACTAGTGACTCAGTTATATGACTCAGAAACCTTTTTGCTGTAGAGTTTGTGTTTCACATCCATAACAGACCACCAGCTGCTCTGATTGTCTGCATTGTTACACAGATCAATCCTTGAATGTTAATTACTCCACTTCAATGCATATAACAACAAATAAGACAAATTATCCTTTGTGGCTCATTTCTGGACAAATCTTTCTTTTTTAAAGCTATGTCCTTCCTTGACCTTTGATAGAGTTGCACCATATAGTTATATTTCATTTTTCAAAAAGCATGTCTAAAACTTTAGTACAGTTTTTAAACAATATGTCATACAATTTAAAAAGGCAATTACAAGTAAATCTCAGTTTTAGTGATTTTGTTTTATCTTTGCACCACCACAAGCACTTAAAGTTACATTTAACATAACAAGCATCTACTGTGTGCTTATTAGGGTTTAATGATTTGTGAATGATACTATTCAGTAGAGCTAGGCTGATAAATCAGAAGGGCTGATATTGATATTGGCACATGTGAGCTTTATATCGTAAGCATTTTATATGAAAGCTGATAGGAAGAAATTGCAGTACAGAAATGCCAAACTAAGTTTGAGGTCATATAGAAATAGCAACACCATTAAGGAGACAGTATACTCCATCAGACATGCTTGTCAGATGATTGAATATCTATAGAAACTGCCCCCTCCCAATACCTTTCCAGCATCACATTAGAAGAGGTTGTGTACCATTTTTGTAACTTTGCAAAGCTGTGTGAAGGTGAAAATGGAGCCGGGGTTTGACCTTCTCTCTTTAGCTCTCATTTTCATTCTTAACAGTCAGAAAATATGCATAATTATCCCATATTTTAAAACACTATCACATCCTTCCCCTTTCTGTGAGATGTGTCTTATCATTCTGAAGCTTTCTGGACCAACTAACGCTTTTGACTTTAACAAGTTGCACAAACTAGTTCTGATTGGGCATAAACTGATCCTTATGTTCATCAGAGTAAATAAATTTTACTTCCCAAAATGTCCTGGTTAGTGTGAATCTTGATCACAATAAAAAACAGAACTAATCTAAGGGAATGAATATTTCTTATGTTTATGTTTATATTTAAAAGATTATAGGCCAATATATTGTGATCATATTTTGAACTCCCAAACATCAGTGTCATTATAAGTTTGGCCATATTTGCTGTAGTAAGGAGTACACACATCTTTTATTGTATTGTGAAGGAACAGTTGACTTTATGTCCCAGATGATTTGACCTTGTGAAAATAGGGATGAAAAGAGGGTGAATGTCAGATCTGATTGACCCTAGTTTGCTTATTGAGTATATTCAAGCATTACACATTATTCATTTGCCAAAATCAAACAATAGGCAATCTGAAACTGTGGCAAGTTGACAGGCAAGGAATAGATTGTGTGTAAGAGCAATGCTTTCTTTCACACTACCTGAGAGGACAAAGAGAACAAGAACAAAACATCCATTTGGTCATCAAGATTCCCAGTGGGACTGGGGGAGGGGATGATGGTCATAAGACCTGCTGCTATGATCTCAACCAGTCAACATATGCTGGTCCTTTTGAGGAGAACAATTGTGCAGGTGAGCTTTTGAAGTGTAGGCTACTCTTGTTTTGGATCGGATTTAACATCGAAAAATGGTGCTGAACCATCACAGCAGGAAAATGGCCACCGCTGTTGAAAAGGGCAACATCTCAATTTTGCTTCCAGAAGAGGAAGGATGATAGTATTATTATAGTCAGCCAATAATACTATATAACCGTGTGTTTAGAGTACTATTCATTGATGGATAACAGTTTAAACAATGAAGTAATTACTTTGGTACTAGTTACAGCAATAAAGGTGGAAAAAATATGGCCATACAACTAAAATTATCTTCAGTGATAACTTATCAATTGGCTTTGCAGCATATGGCTGTCAGTGTGAGAGAAATATTTATTTAGTGCACATGTCATGGTTTATTTTTACCGTTATGGTTTTAAATTACATTTGAAAAAACAGATCTCTGACCCTGCATTCCAATGTGACCACTGATGGAGACACAAGACATACCACAGACTGAGAAAATGATCAGCTGAGTGTTGGGTCTGCAAGGCTGATGTGTAGAATATGTGTTCAGTGCTAAAATTCAGTGCTAAATTGAAAAATACCATCAGATTTTATTATCAATACTTCATGCTACAACAGTCATTGAGGAAAATGGTACATCCAGCTCTTACAGCATGTGGTCCATTTGTGAAAAAATCTGTGGCTTCAGAAATGGTCTCTGTGGCCACACATGTAGTTTAATGGACACACATTTAATGGACCCTTCCTAGCAAGCAAGAGTCATGCAACCACTTCAGATCAGTCTACATGTTAAGAATTGTGTATTTATTGGGCTAGTGAAGACAGAGAGTCTGTGATGACCCCTCTATTGGTAGACAAGACCCTAGGCAAGGTTATTCAAGTTGAGTAAAGGTCAAATAATGGGTAAGTCTGGTTAGAGCACATGTGATGGAGGTTTGATTAGACACTTTGTAGCCATGAGTTGTTAGTCATTACCAGTCACTTAACTGGAGGTGCTTTGATTAAATAAAAAGCACCCAACCACAATTTGCCTGAACCCTGAGTGCCATCTAAACAGCAAGCACAACTATTGAACTATTGACAGTATCACAGTGTCAGCTACTTGTTTAAATGATTTATGCTTGAAGACTGAATACCATGTAAAACTGAAGTTCACATGCTGAAAATTTGCTTGAGACGACCAGACCTTGAAATATTGATGAAAATGATATTTGATATGTGTTGCAATGAACCAGTTGATCAAAAAACCTGATAACAACAAGCTATATTATAATCACCAAGTAAATGTTATGTATATGGAGAGCTTTATATGTTGCCCATTATCCTTGGAGACTTTGAAATATTCACCANGATCAAAAAACCTGATAACAACAAGCTATATTATAATCACCAAGTAAATGTTATTTATATGGAGAGCTTTATATGTTGCCCATTATCCTTGGAGACTTTGAAATATTCACCAAAAAAGCGGAAAAGTGAGAAACTTTAGGACATGTATCACAGACATGTGATACATGTCCTAAAGATGTTGAGTAGAGAGACGAAGCAGTAGTAAAATGACAAAACAGACAGACTGACAGTGTAAGATAAAGAAAATTGTGGTGATGTTCTTTTGTTTCTCCTTTTTGGAAACATGTCATTATTAGAAAGCAACATGGGCCAAGTTACCAGAGCTAGGGTGTATCTAAACAAAAATCTGGACCTGTGTTGGCTTCACTGCTGCTTCAAATGTTGTTCTTCCATTGAAGAATCAGAGATTTTACTGAATGATTAAAACTGGTTATAGACATCATCTCTGTTGACTAATAATTAAAAAGGGATGTTTTATCAAATTTTCTGATATATGCAAATTAGGATTGCAGGATTTGTTTAAAATGCTAACCCATTTAAGTGGTATTGACATATGCTGAATTAATATTTATGTTTTGTCTCTACAGTTCATAGATTTTTATCACTATAGCTGTAGGTAATTCCATTTGCTCAGATTTGTTTTGTTCTTTTTTTTAACAGTGATATGCCATCTTGTGTGTTATTGTTTTATATTGAAAAAGTTAATATAAAAATGCAATTGCAGAAAATGGTAAATAAAATATTAAATTGTATAACTATGACTTTTATGACTTGCAGGGGTGTGTTACTGTGAAGAAAGGGAGGATAGCTTGTGAAGCAAACACTACACATTATAAGATTACTCCACTCATTCATGTAAATGAGAGTAATGATGTCATGAATGTTTTTGTTGGATTTCACTAATGAAATTGATGTGGGAGTTGCCTATTCGTC
Source organism: Rastrelliger brachysoma (assembly GCA_024605115.1). Classification (NCBI taxonomy): domain Eukaryota; kingdom Metazoa; phylum Chordata; class Actinopteri; order Scombriformes; family Scombridae; genus Rastrelliger; species Rastrelliger brachysoma. Next base: position 596 of record JANJYP010005948.1, on the reverse strand, counting down.
TGTCAGGGTGGGCACTGCTGTGTCAGGGGAGCTGTGGATTGTATTGGTCACACCCAGGTGACAAAGAAAACAAAGAGGGAGGGACAAGGTTAAAAAAAACTGATTATATTAAATGTGATAGATGACAAGAGGACAGCAAAAAAACTGAACATTGTGATAAAAATGGAACATCTGTCAATATCATTAAACAAAGGTGATTCAATCTACATTGGATCAGTCTCGCTGGCAGCGTCACATTACTGTGTAAATATGGCCAATGATAAATCCTGGTGCCACATTTATTAAATTATGAGATCAATCCTGAAACACCACAGAGCCAGCAGGTCTTCAGCTGAAAACATTACACACACCTATGACAACAGTCTCTCTGTGGTTCTTATGATAAAGGTACAAGATGAAGGGGAAAATAAATCCTGTAAGAGATAATGATTCATGATGTGCATTCAATTATAGATATATTTTGTTTTGACATACATAAAGAAAACTTTCCTATCACTGCAATTAAAAAATATCTATAATCAAAAATATTATAAACCACCTTTTCATTAAAAGAACAAGTATTTTACAGTATATGTCATCATTTCATCTGGAACTCT
>JANJYP010005935.1:0-10764 GCA_024605115.1 Rastrelliger brachysoma | reverse complement strand
GAGGTTAGCATGTGGCTATCTGGGGGCAGGGGAGGGGAAACCGCGCTGCAGNCTCTCTGGAGTTTATTAACTTCGGGTGTCGAAGTACAAGCCCTCCATCCAATATCTTAATACTTATTTTGTCTCATCCCACGTTAGCTTTTCCATGTCAATTCATTGGTTTTCTATGGGTTTTTCACATGGTTTTTCAACGTAGCTAAGTACCGGAACTAGCCGACCGGAAGACAAAACATGTTTAAAATGGGTGGGGCGGAATAAGGTGCACTTGTCTTTCCTATGGTCTTTCCCCCTTCAGTTTCAGTATCATTACATGCCTGTGCTGAACCATTTTGTTGTTTTGGACAGAAAAAAGGAGCTCAGAATAATTATTTTTCAAAGACTCACAGCTTCTCCTGTCACACATCCAAAAGTTGACCACGACTATTAAATGTCTCTTTTGTAATGTGAATGCTGTTGGACTGGAACCATCAAAGCTCCTTGCAGTGTCAGTCCAACTTCATTTGTATAACACTTGATTTATTCAGCAGTGCAAAACACTCTTTAATGTTGATTTGGCTCATGTGCCTGTGTGGGCGTTTTCCTATGCAGTGTATATTCCACACAGCAAAGTCTTTGCGAAGTGATAAGGTGCATATTGGGTGGATGTTGAGGTCATCCATGGCTAGTCATTTAAGAATATGGGGCTGCCACTGAGGAGTGATCATAGAGCCATACTATCACGTCTAAATAGGCAAAATATACCCTAAAAGCCTTCTTCATGAACAGCTTGAGATTCAAAATGTTCCTAAAAATGGGCATAGATAAGCCGCTTCTTCTCCTCACACCCGTGAGGCAGACAGCTGGTTAATGGAAATGAGGTGGAAAACATCACTGTGAAAGTACTGAAAATATTGATAGGATAGACTGACATCTTGCAACAAGCGCCTGTTGGCGTTTTTATGGAAGAGAACCATGAGAATGAGTTTGGATTGTGTGAATTTAATAGCCAGGTACGTGCATCCGCGTGCACGTTAAGATGTGCATGCGTTTGTGTGTGTAAAAGAAGAGAGAGAGAGAGGGAGAGAGACAGAGAGAGGGAGAGAGTAATGCTGCTCTCTGCACCGAAACTGCGTCTCTCTCATCGCTGCGTTGCGGAGCGCAGCACCATTCCTTCGCTGTCCACGCGTTTCTCAGCCTACACAACAACCAGTGCATACATTATAACCTAGTCCACGGACCGTGTTCACGACAGTGTTGCACAACTCGATCCACGAATAGCGTTTACCCATAATTAGACAGATTTTTACACACGCACAAAAAACATAAAAGATAGAAAATGACCAATCATAGCCAATTAACCATGAAACCAATGAACCGCCTTTTTACCTGCAGATGTGTTCTGTCGCCTGTGTGAGGTGAGAAAGCTCAATCTATGAAGCACAGAACATCATGCCCATGAAAATGATGATGTGGGAAGACGAGGGATCATCATGTGGAGCGACAGAGAGGGGGGGACACCGGGCCTATGCGTCGTGACACGATGATAAAATCCTACTCACTCAGTATCTGGATGGAGATTAAACGCAATCCGCAGGCATAACACCAATGACTGGGTATTCATGTACCGTCAACAGTTCTTCAGAGGCTCCGTGTTCGTATCCTCAGGATCAGCTGGTTATAGCAGCAAAATCGTCATTCCTGTGAGCGACGCTGCTGACAGCCAATAGAAACACGGACGTCTGCGCGTTCCAGCAGTAGTTTTACATCCAGTATGAGATGTGATAAAATAAAACTTTGGGGTGGAAAAAAAATCTAGCACATAGTGTGTTTAAAAGCGTAAATATGTCCGACATTAACTGCTGTCCAGCAATACAGAGATTTTACTCTCACCAACTCTGGATAAGGCTGTTTCAACCCCCGTTTTGGTCAAATCCATGTTGTGTTACTGATACAAAAAAATTCTTCCTGCAGCTTGTCTCCACTCTCCTCTCTCTGTGTTTGACCTTAACAACATACTGTTGTCTCTTTACTGCTAAAACTTCATCAGAAAGCCATGACCACTAAGCATATTATATTAATGTTTTTAATCAGCTGTGATTTAAGGCTGCACTGATGCATGCTTGAGATGATGGGGTGGGGGGTGTTGTACTTGAAATGAAACTACTTATTAAATAATATGACCATTTTCATAATGTTGTCATAAGAACTAATTTACAGTATATATAGACAATTCATTAATAATTCACAAGATAATTAGATAGATTTGTGTGTTTTCCCTGTGTAACAATCACTTGTGGATGCTTCTGAAGTGAAAGTGTCAATGTGAAAAAAAGACCTAAAAGTTTAAAGTGATGTATTAGTTATGTAAGTATTAGCTGCAAAATTATCTTGTAAAAATAAATGTTACAAAGAATGTAACTTTTCAGAGTTTTATAAATGAGATCCTATTACTGAACACACAACTTAATCACATTACATAATTTTGGATACTTTTAATCTATAAAATGCCTCCTAATTTATGAGATGATAATCTCATAAAACCCAAGGACAAATTTCTTTCTGACAACAATACAACAATAACAACATACATTTGCATCAAGTACATGAAGTATAAAATATAAAGTATAAAGCAGCATGACATGAAACTATATAAGATAAAGTACAAGTGCTTCAAAATGTACGTACATACTGAATCCTATTGTCTGATATGTAGCAACATTTTACATTTAGCTTTACTGCAGTCAGTAGTCTGGAGCTGTATACTCATAAAAAGTGAAGTATTTTGTCATAGTCCTCACCAAATAAAAACTTTCTCACCTAGATTTGAAGGCATATTTTTCTTCAAATCTAAGTGGAAAGGTTTTCCAAAAATAAAAATTTGCTAAAAGATTTAAGAGATTTGAGAGAATTAAAATCAATTCTGTAGTTGGGTGTGAAACTATTTTCCCTCCTAAAACCAGTTCTGTTTTAAAGAGATCTTTATTGTGGTACACATGAAGTTACTGAGCATAGATGAACTTTCTTGGTACAGCAATGAGAATTCAGTGAGTTAATGCAAATTCATTAATCCCTGGAAAATCTATTTTTATGTATTTTAATGTATTTATTCTGTTGACAGGGACAGCACTCATTGGTCTACAGAGAAAAACACTGGCAGAGTTAGACTAAAAGGTTTAATTCAACTGCTGATATGACATAATGTTATCAAATAAAGATACCAAATGTTCCAGTAGCACATGGTGGCTACTTTCAAAGATTATAAAATATTATGTGACACACTGAGAAAGCAGACATATTTAATTTTACTTAGTACTTAACAAGTTGCTGATGATTGGTCATGTATTCAAATGTACTAACATTTGAATGTAATACTTTTTTTAAGTACTAGTTAGGAGTGTATCAATCAATCAATCAATCAATCAATCAATTACACAGTTTTAAAACATATTTTCCCTTAATTACACTGGTTTATTGCAACCATTTAATCTTCATCCTACCAACATATAAGGACTGACTGGGGTCCCTCGAGAATAATCTACTGTAATAAATAACATGTCAGCATTTAAAGCATTCTTAGTTGTATAATTAATGTCACTTAAAATAAAATATATATATATTATTATTATTATTTTAAGAATATTAATTCAAGGATTTTTTCTTAAATAATAAAATTGGTTTATGTCCAAAGTATAATCTTTTCACAAAGGCTTTAAAGTGACTCTTCCCTCAGATAGTGTGTGATACGTGGGACCCATGGTGAACATCAACTCAATAAATAACTCCATCTATTAAAACTACAGGCGTTATTGGGTGTTCATGGGCTTCTCCAGACCCTCAGTATATTGGTATTTTTAAAAACAGCACAAATTAAAATAGAAACCGTGAACAATGATATGAAATCATTAGGATCAAATTGATATTGCATAAAAATAGGAATAATAAGACAAATCACCTATGAGAGCCTTTGTTGTCTGCAGGATGGGATTGGGAAATAATATATTATTATATAGTGTATGCTACATAAATATGTATTTTTCATTTTCATACATTTTCCCGTCCAGACCATGCAGGTATTTCATCTCTTCTTTTCCTGCGTGTAAAACAGGAAACTGCACCCACCAAAGAAAAAACATGTTTTCGTTTCCAAATGACATGTAGTTTATTATCCAACCCCAACACGTGACAATATCCGTGTTTATAAAACGGCAAATTGATTATTTCCTCCCCTCCTGTCCCTTTTTTCCCCTTCCTCCCACCTCCAGTGAAACAATCTGAATTACAGCACTGCGCGGTGGACATGCGCGGAGCTGCAGCGAATATGGCGGCTTGCATCTGACAGAAAGTGAGGAATCTCCCATCAAAAACACCCCCCTGTTCATACGGTTTGTACGGCTCATGTCTCATTATTTCTCTCCTGTGCTGCACATGACGGCTTTGTCTCTCGTTTGTCTTGCGCGCTGTGGTGAAACGTGGTCTGTTTTCCAGCTGTGCGTCCATGCAATGATCGGCAGAGGAGCGTGTTTACTGTGATCTGTGCAGCTCGGTGCGCACAGTAGCCACATTCAACTCTGCAGATTTCCCTTAGCTTTCTATTCACCGGATTCCTGCAGAGCGTTACGCTGCAACCGAGAAAAACGTCTTGGCCGACCTCGCAGTCTTTATACTATTACGCCTGGTTGCTGAAAATATAACGTTAGCAGTGTTTTAGCCTGTATAATGAGCACTGTACCGCCCACAAAATGTGACCATATAACCCAAATGAAAATGCGTCACACACTTTTCTCCACATTTCATTTTTTCCCCCTCATCTGCTGACCCTCCTCCCCACTCCTCACATGCGAAATCCTTTTAAATGCAAGTAAAATACCTTATTTATCAGCCACTCATTCTACCCATAATAACACAGATGTCGGATGTCACATGTTGGCAGTTGTTTTGAGGGAAAAATAGTGTGTGATGAAACTTGCTGGATATCCTAAGTTGCCATGCTGAAGGTGACGCCCTGCAGCGGCTCACACCCCTCAATGTGATCTTTTTACTCCAAACTACCCTTCCTGAAGGGACAGCAGGCTGAGGCACAGAGGATGGTTTTCAGGCTGGATTTGTAGCATGATCACAATATTTTCACATTTAAAAAAAGGGTACATTTCCCTTTAGTCTCACAGGTGTGTACTGCAGGGTTAACCTATAAACCTATTTATGAGTTTTTTTAACATTTTAAAGCTATTGCAGATGTTTTATAACATTAATAGAGTGATAGAGGAACTATTAGTCTTAATTAATTGATTAACCAGTCAGCAATTTTCTATAGTTGATTTTAGAGATGCACCGATATTGATATCAGATATCGGTCCGATACTGACTAACCGCTGGATCATGTATCTGTGAAAATGGGTCAAAAATATTATTTTAATAAATGACAATTAATGATATTTATATTTATTTGCCACCTTTTGTTTTAGATATGAAAAAAATCAATTATAGAGCTCATTTCAAAATATGGTAAAAGTTGTGTCTTTGAAGCTAGATTAAATATTTCAGACTCCAATTTGGAGTTTCGTCTGCCATGTTTTCCTCATCTTTCCCCTAAACTGCTCCTATATCATGGAACGTAATCAAAGCACAGGTGAACTCCAGGTAGAGCGTTTTTGAACTCACTTTATTGTCAATTTATCATTTTATTTTTGAGAGTTTTTGAACAGTTTTGTTTGTTGTAGCCTGATGTTGTCTTAAAAATAAAATAGTGATCTCAGTCATTTTCACATGATGAAACATAGCCTACAGCTTATTAATTAAACACTTGGATCAGATCAGTACTTGGTATCAGCCGAAACCCAATGCTCAGGTATCTTTTCAGGACTGAAAAAGTTGGATCCTATCCTCTCTAGTTGATTTATCAAAAAGGCCAAATACTTGCTTGTCTGAGCTACTCAAATGTGAGGATTTGTTGCTTTTGTCTGTTTTATATGATTGATAATTGATGAACTGTGTCATTTTTTTGCTTGCTGTAATTTTTCAAGCACAAATGATAAATGTTCACACCAACGAAAAACTGTCACGTTTATTATTAGAGAGGAAGTCATTGTAATAAATTAATCAGTGGAGAGAAGTCAAATTAATTCTCTTGTTGGAAACGGATGCAAATTCGAGTGACAGTTTGCCTACTGTAAAACCTGCTGCAGAGTGTCTTCATTTTCAGGCTTTAGTCCAGAATAAATTAAGTTACTGAACATGAAGAAGACCTTGTAGTCACAGCACTGAGTAGCCTATTTAGTGATTATCTTTTAGAATCAATCAGCAATGTGGAAAGTAATGAAACACATTTTAAGTACTACTCATGACAAAGTGGGACTTTATTATTTCCATTTTAAGCTACATTATTGATGTAAATATTATACTTTTTGATCTGCTAGATTACACTACAAATTACTGGACAGATTAAGATTTAAAAACATATCATTTCAACATGAGAAAAAACGTATCTCTATGCCTCCAGGATGATTATGAACTGTTGGTTGGACCAAACCAGAAATTGGAAGATTTCACATTGGGTTTCATAAAATTGTGATTGCATATTTTACCTGATATTTTACAAGCAAAATGATACATTGTTTAAACATTTGGTCTCTAATATTAAACTAATCTAACTCAAAAGTGACATGAATCAATTAGTGATTGTTTCGAAAGATGTTAATCTTTTTTGTTGGTTTTCATCTCTGATACAAAAACAGAAAGCTTTTTTTTGCGTTGTGCTTTTGACATTGTGCGGTTGTCTTACATCATCTTCTATTACTTGTTTTAAACAAACTTTATCTTAGTTGTGTAGAAACATTCACTTAAATTAAGCAAACACATTTTGTGTGTAATAATTCTGCATTTTCACAGTGACTACACATCTTAACAACTTGCAAATGAAAAGGTTTGTCTTATTGTTATGTTGCAGAAGATAGAAAAGAAACCCATTAAGTTTGAATTGGTGCTAAAAAGATAAGTAAACAATACAATTACTGGTTGACCGTTAACAACAAAAAATGCTGGTTGTTGCTTCTCTTTGCTCAGCATCATGTGTATTTTTAGATTTTTAGACTGTCACACAAAACAAATACTTTAAAGGTTCTTTAAAGGTCTGAGAGCTTGTGGCCGTTTTTCACAAATATCTTTACAAACACTTGAAACACCTCAAATTTTAAAACTAATTGACATTATGACTGATTATCATTATTTGCAGCCACATTATCAATGGAAACCATTCTCAAGAATCACTTTAAATAATATTTATTTATATTTATTTGTATATATAATACTCATATTACTGTATTTTAAAATGATATTTGAGCATCAGCTATCAAAAATGTAGAATGAAGAATAATAAGTGTGGGAGCCTGAATGAATTTGATCAATATTTGTTTAACTTGTATGCAATAACCTAAGTTCATTTGTAAAACAGCAGTGATTTACATGGTTCATTGATTTAGAAGGAAATGAAGGGAATGTTCACAATATTTACTAGTTGATGTATTTGCAGTACATATTTACAGTAACGTAGCAAGTTAATTGTTTTATTCATTGCACTTAAAATTTTAGTGGAAAGTTTAAAATGCATAAAATGTTATCTATCAATCTGTTGACCTATTGATCATCTTTATCTTTTTTATGTGGATTTGAACAAGGTGAATCATTAGCGTGTCCAGTTAAAACTTCATTCATTGGAAACCTGCAATCTGTATTACATTATTGTTTTTATAACAAGTATAGTTATAACAAGTACAAATGATAAACTTTTACCCTTTTCTCATCATGAAAAATACTATCACTAACTCTTCAGCAGCTCCTCCTGTCAATAAGTTACAGCCTCTTTTGACACAAGGTCTTGGGTCATTTTTCAGATCTTCTCCCTGTTAGAGTTTGTGAACATTACACTAATCCCAGATCAGTGGCTGCCTTAGTGGAAATGGAGGTTGTAAAAATTAAGTGCTTCCTGGTCTGCCAAGCAGTTTCGTCTGACCCTCTTGAGTGAGGCAGACAGACCAGTACAAACACTGAACCAGTCTGGAGCTGAGGGAGCAGCAGAGCTGGAATCCTTTTCATGTCGGCCAGCAGACGTCCCACATCCACACATCTTAATGGCTTTTTATGGCAGCTTGGAATCTTTATGGCTCCTTCTGACTCAATGGGATTCGCTGCAAAGACAGAAGGGTTTTCAGAGGGAGGGGCAGCCACAATACATTGCAGATGCTACAATTCTTAAAGATTTGGAAAGGAGACGTTATCTGGCATCTGAAGAGATTTTAACCTTTGAAATTCTGGATTTTATTTGGAATCCATCACATATTTTGATGTTCTTACTCCTTGGATTACTTTTATGCGTAATGTTAAGGGAACGCTATTTAAGGACTTTGCTGGAAGTGGGACTATGCTCAAACCTGATCTCTACCAGATTTTCACCATAAACAGTGTGGTAATAACGTTGTTATTAATTCTTACAGTACATCATGAAGTAGGGTTGCAACTAATGATTATTTTTATTATTGATTAATCACCCTATTATTGTTTTGATTATTCATTAAACATTAAGCAAGTTTAATGTCAAAACAGTAAAAATGCACATCATAGTTTCTCACAGCCTAAAATGACACTTTTGGATATCTTGTTTTGCCAAAGCAACAGTTTAAAACCTAAAGATACTCTGTACTATCAGACATAACAAACAAACCTGCAAATCTTCATATCTAAAATAATCAAACCTGATAAAGTCTGCTTATAAAATGATTTAATCAGTAAATGGATTATCAGAAAAAAAGTTGAGCAAGCGCAAATTCTTTGACTAAAGATGTTTAAGTAACAATAAGTTTAATTTTTTGAACACTTTCTTTTAATCCGCCTCACAAGTGCATGTTAATTGTGTTTCCGGTGTGTTTATTACTTTATAGGTCATAGTTTATCTTTATTTAATGCACAATTGAAGTAATTTATTCATTTCTTCCACCTTTATTTATACAGTGTGTCCCAGAGAGAACAGTTGACTGCGTTTTGTTTACGGGAAAATAAAAGCTTAAGTGTTGAAGGAAAAGAAAAAAAACCCAACAACAACAAACAAAACAAAAAAGCCCTAAAACTAAAAGACAAACATTAGCTCATGTTAATCTGTAAATTAGGGCTGCAACTAATGATTGTTTTCATTATGGGTTTTCTTGATTGATTGTTTGGTCTCTAAAATGTCAGAAAATGGATGATAAAAAAATCCTTTGCCATTTCTTTAAGCCTAAAATTCAACTCAAGCTGCGTGTTTTGCTCCAATCAGCAGGCCACAATCTAAATATATTCAGTCTGCCGTCCTGAAGACTGAGGAAACCAGAAAATATTCACTTTTAAGAAGCCGTAACCAGAGAAGTTTATTACTCTTTACTTTTATGATTATTCAGTTATCAAAGTAGTCCAGTAGTTGTGGACAGAAACAGCTGTTGTTTTACTTTGATTAGCAAAGTTTCAGTTGTTCAGTATGTATTCTAGTCGGTTTATGCACACTGTGTGGGAAATCAATGCAGTGTAACAAGATTAGTGTAATGCAGCCACACAAGACTTCATCTTGGTTTCCTGCAACCTTACCACTTAAAAGAAGCAGTGACAAAAACATATTTAAAGGAGCAGTATGTAAAGTCTAGTGAAACAGAAATAGAATATAGTTCATGATGTTTTAATTAGTGTATAACCACCTGAAAATAAAAATCTTTGTGTTTCTGTTACCCCAGAATGAGTCCAGTATAGCTACAAACGGAGGGGGTCCTCTTTCATGAAGCCCATCATGTTTCTACAGTAGCCCAAAACAGGCAAACCAAACACTGGCTCTAGAGAAGGTTAGTTTAGTTCTTTTATTTTGCACAATTAAACTTTACACAAAAAATACAAATAATCACAACATACAGTGCAGAGAGAGGCTGAAAACCCAAAATGGGTTTATTTGAAGCCTGCACCCCAAAAATGATCAAAATTACATAACATTACAGAAAATAATATCACTACATAGAACAAAGCAAATGATTTCAATGTATATAATAATTATAATAATAAAAATATAATCCTTTTGTGTTTGGGGTATTAAGTTGAAAAGCTAAGAGTAGAGGACACTAAACCCTACACACTGGCCCTTTAAAGGGAAGATAGCAGGATGTCATGATCACTCTTGAACATAACAAATGCTGAAATTATATTGAAATTTATAATCTCTTCATTTTGATGGGAATATGTGGTTATTGTTTTTATTTTTTTAACTACCATGGATGAAATTTATGGACTGTGTTTTGTCTCTTCTCCAGTGTCTTTGTGGGTGACTGCCTGCTTTATTTCACTTCCTCTGCAGCAGCTCATCGTTTAACTCATCATCATGGGTCGAACACCACATAGAGGTAGGCCTTTACTGCACTGTTTATCAGTATCACTTCTGGAACAATTCCTACCAGATAATATGAGTCACAAACTTGTAACTGTTGCATTGTTTTATGCCTTTCAAATGCTGATGAGCGCTTCAATCATCTTTTATTTTCAGATCAAAAAGAGGAGAAGAAGGAGAGACGAAGCAACATCACAGCTGGCTCTGCCCTCGACAAATCTAACGGTTGATGATTCTGATCTCATAATTTCATTAATCTAAAAGTTTTTGAGTTAAAAGCTTTTTTTTAATTCAGCCAATTCTATTGCAGTGCTTGATTTAACGGTGATCATTTGTGATGTGTGTGATGTATTTCCAAAATATTTAAATTTTAAGCTTTGAATGGATGCATTTTCATC
>JANJYP010005930.1:0-11627 GCA_024605115.1 Rastrelliger brachysoma | reverse complement strand
TCAACTTATTATTACAGCCTCAGCACCATATTCTAGGAAGCCTCAACTCTTTTATCTCCAAACTTCAATTTCTAACAAAACTTTCTTTCTTTACGTGCTTCCTCCTTCTTTTTCATAAGTGGGGTTTTATTTTAAAGGTTGGTTTACCCCCGTTGTTAATGTCACCACCTAATGAGGGTTAATCAGGGTACCCGAAACCTACCAAACTGACTCCAGATCGGCATGTAAGCACACGCCAACACATCACCTATGTACACACACACACACACACACGGACACATGCTCTATGCCAACTGGTGCCCACCTCTCCATCCTCTCCTGAAAAAAGTCATGCAGAGTGTCATGAAAACATTGAAAATTTGTGTTAATGCTCACGAATCTGTAAATTAAATGACTTTGTCATAAACTGCTGCAAAATGAAAGAAGGGCACAGTGAGAGCTAAACCTATTCATGTACTTTGTTTAGATGTATGTGTGTCAGCTCAAATATATATGTGTGTGTGTGTGTGTGTTTCTATTTATCTTTCTGTTTCTCTGGTGTTCCTATTTTGTGTTTTTTTTTTGTTTCTGTATAGATATGATTCGTGTATGCCAAGAAGCGCTCGCCTTTTGTTTTGGCTCTAAAAAAGCTGGTGGCACCCTCTGAAGCGCAGGTTAGCAAGCCCTAATGTTTATACAGGAGTAACATCCAAGAGAACAAAGGACTCCTGGGGGCTGCCGCCTGCTTCCCAGCCAATCAGAGGTGACAGCCTGCAGCCAACTCATAATGCACATTATTGTTCACAAAAGTAAGCACTATTTTTTCTTTTGCTGGGAATTGTGTATGTGTGTGTGTGTGAATATACAAATGGGGTACAACTGGATGAAAATAGCAGTGTTTATAACATTAAACATTAACAATAGAAAAAGGGATAAAACATTAGGCTTTTGGAGAGTTAATTTGTGTAAAGTGGAAAACTGCATGTTATGAAAAGTAAAAGTAAAATGACATTGTCGGGTCAACCATGGCAAATAGATGGAAGGTGAGGCTCAACAAATCTATTATTAATGTGAACAGTTAGGCCAACTTTGCAAAAGAAAAAAAAAGGACGTAGAAAAAGAAATATTAATGCAGCTTTCAGCGCTTTATAACTACTGAAGGAATACACGATATCTGTATAACATTACGATGATACAATATGATACTGGCCTTTTTGAATAAGAGGTCACCAATTTAGCTATATGCAGCTTTAGCCGCCGTTTGTACCACTTGGCTATTAAGCCATGTTATGCTAGTAGCAGTTAAACTAATCTTGAGCTGTTAGCTTCAAATAATGATGAGGTGTGGGCTGCAGGAGCGTGATAACCTCACTTCTTTCTTTACGCCATACCCATGAGATTATTTTCATTTTCAGCCTCGTAGTCTTCCGCCCTTACCAACATCAATTTGACATTACTTGAGATAGTTTATCAGATTTCAAGCAGCTCCCTCTAGAGCTACAAAAAAAAGAAGCTTTATACGATTTGTTTTCACACCTGACAAAAACTGTCAACAGGAAAATACTCACATCTCTGTCTAAACATGATTTATTAGTAAGAGTTAATAAAGATGTATTATTTTCTTACAGTATTTAATTATGGAAAGTGTAAGTATTCATCTACACCAGGGATTAGCAATATTTTACTTGTAAACATGTTATGGTTAAAAAAAAAACAAACTAAAATGATATATTCAAGTGACATTTATTTATTTACAGTATTCATGTACTGCTGCTGCTTGTCTCACTGTCTAGATTCTACATGCTGAAAGAGCTGCACTCCACACACTCTAAGCATTTTATTTGTGGAAATGAAAAAAAGAAATCATTACAAAGGGACAAAAGAAAATTAATTTAATTTTACCAATTTAGCGCACTCCTTCAGTGCTTTTCTTTGCCGGGCTGCGTGATATCCGGTCATATTTTAGAGATATTTAGCTGGATACATGCCTATGATTGGTCTGCAGTCATTCAAATTCTGCAATCATTGGTAAGGCCCCTTTCTTCAGCAGGGGGTGAAATTGTCAGGGATGGGCACAATGATGTGAACCTCCTGTAGTACAAAGAATAGTCTCTTAAAAAAACTCAGCTTTAAAATTTGGATTTATTTATTAGGGTAGGACAGGCTAAGCTGCCAGGACGCTACTGTTTTCTTTTTCTCCAAATGATCACCAAATTTTGCACATAGTTTCATATGTATGCCTTATTGCCTCAACTAAAAAATCAGGCCAATACTCCTGATAGTGGCACTATAGCAAACCTCTAAAGTTCAAAATTTTGAAAATTCACAACAAATCCACCCTATGTGCTACATATCTGCAACTTTCACTAAAGTGTAGCGCCAATACTGAAGAAACCTTTGTCCATTTGAACCTATTGCAAATTATTAAGTACATCACTATGATTTTTTTTTAAAAAGTGAAACTTTCTAAGCCTATCCCGTCCTGCGTTTACTCAATTGTCACCCAATTGCTACAAAGCATCTTCAGACTGTCCTACATAAAAGGAAAATATCAGAACTTTATCTCAAATCTGCCTTTACACACTAACAGCAGCTGTCTGGCACACAGGTGACTGGCTTAGTGAAGCTGCAGATGATGTTTCAATTTGCCAATTAGCTCAGTGAGGTAGAGGATGGAGGCTGTGAGCTCAAGCCTCAGCTCATGCAATATTTTCATATGTGGAATCTACCCAAACAAAGGTCTAGTCCAGTGGTCTCCAACCCTGCTCCTGGAGAGCTACTGCCCTGCACGTTTTAGGTAGCTCCCCACTCTAACAAACCTGATTCATAGAATTCACTCATTATCCAACCTGTTGATGAATATCAGCAGCTTGACAACGAGCTAAAAATTAGAAGCAGGTGTTTTAGAGGAGGGATCGACCTAAAACATGCAGGGCAGTAGCTGTCCAGGAACAGCTGGAAACAAAGAACAATAGTCCTGATGGTGGTGCTATAGCAAGCATCTGAATTTAAAAATGTAGAAAATTCATAACAAATCAACCATACAGAACTTTCACTTTGAAATTTGCTTTTTCATGGAATGGATGGTTGCTGTCTGGCACCCTGATACTTAGCTTAGGTCAAACATGAACTGTCAATTAGCTCAGTGAGACAGAAATGGTCCTTAGTCTTAGAAGCTACAGTAGAGCTTCTAAGGAACACAGAGAAACAGAAAGCTAGAGCTAAGACAGAACTCATGTTTTATTGATAAAGTCCAATGTTCAGGTATTATGCTATGTGGACCTTCTTTTCAAATTCCTACACTTTGCTTGTTGCCTTACTTTGCCTAAAATTGCCTTGTCTGACCTGATCATTGCTGCGATTTTAGTACAAGGATAGGGATACGATAGGGAAAACTGCCCCTTGAAAACTCCTCCTTGAATGAATGTAATCGTATTGTTACAAAGCTAATATGAAGGGGACATCAGTTGTAGTTCGGCTAGATCCAAAACATTGCATCTGCTAGCTATACAATAAAGTACATAAGTACATAAAGTACATGTGACAAACTGAATGGAAAACACAACTTATGTCATTATGTGGTCAGAGAGAGATGATTAAACGTCTATCTGCATGTTGTTTTCTTTTAATAATGATGTATTTATTTTAAAACGTTGGGCTAAATGTGAACTTGCTAAGCACCAGACTATAGCTGTCCAGATACCATCTGTAGCAAACCATTATTTATTTGTCCACCATTTATGTCAACTCCCTTTCACTAATTGAACATTCAGCGACAACAACACAAATCTGGTTAGATCTGTCGCTCCGAACTATATGAGCTGAAGCAGTGCAATACTCTGAGCTCATGCCATAAAAATCCCATTAGCGTTGTGAGTGTGACAATATGTAAAGAACATCTGGCCTCTTTCTCTCTCTCTCTCTCTCTCTCTCTCTCTCTCTCTCTCTCTCTCTCCCCCTCTCTCTCTCTCGCCCTCTCTCTCTTTCTAAGTCCACAAATGAAATAGAATAAAATGAAGGTTAACTCTCTCAACACCTTCCACCCCAACCCCCCGACCTTCCTACATTAATTTAAAATCAACTGATCTAAATGAATCACACAAATGAACTGTTTTGGGGTTCCTAATTTCATCTAGTTTGTACTCCTATTTAGAAAGTCAAACATCTCTTGCAAGCTGTCCCGAAAGGCCAAAATGGAGGCCACTTGATCAGTGAAGCAGCTGAATTTAGATGCCTATAGTTAGGATGCACTGCATTAAAGCCCATCCAAACCCCCATCTACTGTCAGTTGAAATAAAGTAAAGCATCCTATTTTTTCACCACTGCTGGAACACCAAAAGGATGGGTTAGATGTGAAATCATATATTGCACTCTTGCTGTCAAAAAATGATGTGTTTTGAGACTAATTCATTATTTCAGTTGGCTATATCTTATAAATACAGCATCACATTTAAAAAAAAAAAAAGTATATTTTTATATTGCTTTGCATGCCTGTGTTAATGGTTTCTTAAGCAACCATGGGTACACATATGCTATAGGTTGCCAATCTCTGCTGTGCACATTCAACAATTTTTTTTTAAAGAGCTATGTGGAAAACCACATTTTCCCCTCTAATTAGAGACATAAATCTCACAGGATGTCCATCAGACAGGGTATTCCAGTTCATGCTGAAATTGTGCTCTGTGCGCCGAATCACCGAATTCTCAAGTACCATCTGCCACCTAGGAAATTATAATCAAGATTGAGAGGCATGTTAATGAAGAAGCAATCACTGGGTGAGTGCGTTTTGTTGTTGAGGTTTTCTCTGTAGTATTACCATCACTGAAATCTACAACAGCAGACACCCAACTTCTAACAACACAATATTCTTTAATTGTAATTTTCTATTCACTACTTGATTATGGTAATGGATTGATTTGAAAGGCAGTAAGTGTGTCTTTGGGAATGGGAGCGAAGGATGAGTATGAATGATAATTCCCCGAATGCAAAAATAGAAGTAAAGTAGTAGGTCTAAAGTTGTATGTTCTGTCAACATGTGGATGTTGTCGTTGATGATGTTTGACAGAAACAAACAAGGGACCGGATTTATTCCAAATGAGCGATTAAGAACAGCAATTTACCTGATGCACAACGAGAAAATGCACTCAAGCCTCATTATTTTTTGAGCAGCTGCGAGGTCCTCAGCTTTTTCAGTATGCAAGTGTCACGGATGTAATCATTTCTTTGCCAAAGTTCTGTTTTGACCTAAGTGTTATTAAAAAAAAAAAAAAAAAAACATTGTTTATGAGCTCACTACAAGATGTGTGTTTTGTTTGAAGTCTACCATGTTCTACTAGTTATTAACTTTTAACTTTTTGAACTTTGGAACAGAAATGGCCACCAGTGTCTACACTAGTATTTTCACCACTGGTATTGTCGCTTCTTCTTCAAATGATTCATATCACTAAACTGTTGTTATGTAGTAAACTATAATAATTGATAAAAGTATTAGAATTGTCTTATAAATTTAGTAGAGATACACAAATTGCACATGCTTTAGTTAACTTTTATGAGTGTAGAATACATTTTTGTAGTTTTTGAAATATGTTAATTTTATGAACAGAATGTAAAAGTGTTTTGATCAGAAATAGAAATAGACATTTTCTCAGTGCCTACATTGGTATTTTTATTTAGTGTTAAGTAATTCTGTGATTATTGTTCTTGCCTGAATATACATTAGGCCACCTGTTTTTGCCAAAATACTTTTTGAAATATAACTTACAGTACAGTCAGGCAGAATACATGGAATGGTGTTACTAACTGTATTTTAAATACCAGATCACTGACAGTGAAAATGGAGATTATTAGCAGGATTAGAATGTTAAAATAGATTTTAAAATAAAGAATGATATACTACCATGCACTGAAAAAATCACAAATGTAAGTAGAACAGGAATGAGAGGGCAAAATGGCTCACTGAACCGTAATGGTACATGTAGAGGATGATACCACATGGTGGGCTCAGGAGCGTACAGTAGATGTATGTACACACACAGTGAATTTATGATGGGTGAGTAGGCAGGGATGTACTGTGGCAGTCTCATAGACTCGTACAAATCAGTTAAAACACAACTTGAGTATATGACAGCTTGTATCATACATAACAGCAACACACTGATCTTACTGTGTGCTGAACATGTCGAAAACTGACAACGTGTCACTGGTCACCGAGCATGTTCAATACTGAATTAGTCAGAGAAAAGTCAGTTGCATCACATGGATAGATGTGAATAAAAGGACACGGTGAGGCCTGTGAAGTCACTGCACATATGTCTGCCACTGACATGCCTCTGAGAAAAGTTGCGGAGGAGGACAAAGCTCCTAGGGTAGAGTGGGCACGAACACCCGGTGGGAGGTCTTTCCCCTCTGAGACATACAGTATGTCTGAGTGATAGCTTCACACAGCCAGTGGGCCTTCCAGTGTTTCATCAGAGGCTTTCCCTGAGAAGGTTCTCTCAAATGCACATCGTGTGTTGTGCACTTTCATTGTAGATCCAAAGGCTACTGCCTGAATATGCTGAAAGTTTTCCTTTAAAAATACACAGAGCAGAGGACACATTATTGATGCTGAAAATGTTGGTTAGCTCAATTTTTCTTCTGAGGTTACATCATTCTGTCNCTACTGCCTGAATATGCTGAAAGTTTTCCTTTAAAAATACACGGAGCAGAGGACACATTATTGATGCTGAAAATGTTGGTTGGCTCAATTTTTCTTCTGAGGTTACATCATTCTGTTGTCTTACAGAATACAATTAAATAAAAGTAATAGACATTTACTTCTGTGTCTTTATTATTCCATATATGGTATTAAGGTATCCCAAAAGTAATAGGTAGTAATACTGTGATATTTGGATTAGATTATGGAGAACATTTTTAAATAGGTAATTAGTAAATCTGAATATATTGCAAATGTGTTCCATTTTAGGAAATTATGTTTGACACGCTAACTGCGGAGTTTTCATCAAAATTTATTTTAATCTGAAAATTTTGACTGAGTCAAAGACACACAGAGTTTATTTAACAATACCAGTGCCAAAGGTTTCACATCACACTGCAGCATTAGATGAATATATCACATGTGAATAAATTGTCATGTTTTAATTGGTGATATATTATGACTTATATAGGGTGCACTAATCAGCTCTGCCTTTCAATAATGAACCATTAGTTTCTGTAGTTTCCCTTTTATTGGTTTCACTCTAAATAATCTCTATACTAACATCAGGGAGTAGGAGAAAACACAAGCTGACAAGTCACAGTTATTGTAGTCTTCATGTTGTGTCTCCATTGCTATCTTAGTCCCGGCATGCAGTTAAGTGTTTTGGAAAGGCTTTACCTGGTGAGGTCAGGCAGAAAACAACACCCCCACTGTGCCAAGTCAGTGCCAGAGTGCTGCACTGGTGGTACTCAATGATGAATGTGAATGCCTGTCACAATTCAAGAATCAACATTTAGCTTGTCATTTTCATATGGATTTATATACATTAGAAAAAAAAAAAAGATTAAATGCTGTCCTCTTCAGCCCACGGCAGTGCAACAACAACAGAACGGATAATATATATCTGAAAATTGCCTAAAGAAAAGATAAAAACATAAAATCCAAGAGAAAACAAAACAAAAAAGATCAAGAACAAACACATGCACAGTGTATGAAAGTGCATTTATAGAGAAAGTGCATATTTTAGTTCGATGTTGACAGCTGGTATATGTCTTAGATCAGTACTGACAGCTGGTGTGCTTATCCTATTGCACTGGTTTTGATATATCCTTTACACTGCAGCTCTATTAAGACCATGGTCTCCTTCAGGCCAGACCAAACTCAATCAGCTGATTTAACCAGCTAGTAATTCTCTGAACAAAAGATTTTGTNTTTACACTGCAGCTCTATTAAGACCATGGTCTCCTTCAGGCCCGACCAAACTCGATCAGCTGATTTAACCAGCTAGTAATTCTCTGAACAAAAGATTTTGCTACAAATGACCAAAAGATGGACAAATACATGACACATAGATGTAAACATGGACAAAAACATTTCATAGGCAGAATAGCCGAGGCCACAGAAAGAGGAGATTAGCAATAAGTTCTTATTACCAACTTCTTATTCTCACATCTCTTCTATTAGCTCCTTTAGTGCTTCTTTTATTGTACCTGAGATACATGATTTAAAAAAAAAAGTTGAGCCTCCTTGAAAGCCATCTAACAACAATCATGTCATCTCTTGCCTACAAAGCTGAGATGCATACTGTATATAAAGAGCAGTGAAGAGGAGTATTTTGAGTTTATAATGGGGTTGTACCACTTAATGCAATGGGGTGGATCATTATACTTATTATTTTTGTATGATTATGCTAGAAAATTCAAGATATCGATATCAAGATTTAGCTGCTACATCCATTTTCATCCCCAGTTAATAATACGATGTTAGGCAAGTGATGGAGGTAGCTTCTGAAAAAGCTATCATGAACAATCAGCAATCACCATTAGTGGAGTTGCACCTTTCTACAGTACAAGGTCTTCATCCATATGCAGCAGTTGAGTCCCATTTGTATGACCTTCATATTGTTCATGTCACAAACAAAATCCATTTCTCCAGCCACATTAAGCCAAACAGATTAGATGGTATTCATAACAAATAACAAAAGCTTTCAGCAGTTACCCAGTGCTATATGCAGCATCAAATGGAAGAGGCTATGCTTATCCATGTGTCTCGCTGTGCCTGTTTCTTCTGGCTTGACAGTGTCTAACACTGACATCTGAGATTAGAGTTGTTTTCACATACACTGAACCATCCTTGGAAACATGCAGTGTTTATGTTTCCATCCTTTCATCCAAGACTTCTACCATGCACTGGGAATTTTTCGATGCACAAAAGCATCTTGTGAGAGCTACATTTGAAGTCTCGTCATCCTCCAACCCTCACAGGACTTTATTCAACATTAAATGCTATTAAATATTTCATTATCACTTGCACTGTCATTGACACTGAGTTATGAGTTTGTCTTTACAAGGATTTTATACAGTGAGTCATGCCTGACTGCTTGTTCGATATTCTCAGAACTACTGCAGTGTGTGTTGCTGTGCATTACACTGTATGCTTGATTAAAATAAGGAGCTGTGCAGGGTGAAGATAATGTCGGAAAATGAAAATCAGTTTTGGTATTTTCATTCAAAAGCTCAATAAATGAGGTTACATGTGATGACGGACATCACATGTAACCTCATTTATTGAGCTTTTGGATTACTTATGAAAGTGTTAAAAAACTAACTAGCTACTTGTTATATGTACAGTATATGAGGAACCAGCTGGATGAAAAGCAGCATTTTTCATGTGTGTGCTCACAGACAGAAAAGTAAAAAAGCAGCTTTAGCTGGAGGAATACCTACTTATCTTGTGCGTACAGTTGACAGAGGAAGGCTTTGTTTCAGCGAGAGGCCAGAAAGGTTCTTTAAGGGTTTATCCATCTTTATTGCTTTCTTTCTGGATTGCTTTGCATCCTGTAGAACAACTGGGTAAACAATTCAAACAGTCAGCTTTGGTTCAACCCTGCCTGACAGTGACTGGACAGCTTAATGTCTTTAGTTGCCAAGTTAAATAAATGGTTTAGAATATGTCCATTTATATACTGAACACAAATGCCTCTGTAGCAGATGTGGGGCAGCTGTTGCTTCAATGCGCTTTTTTTTTCTCCTTTTGTCACATCAAACCCAAAATAAATACCATCTCCAGTCATGAGTCACTCTTTGGGGTCGGCATAGTGACTTCAGCAAATACAACAATGTAATCTCTGGTGGATAACAGCAAAGAAGTTCTGAGCCAATAGGGTCGCTTATCCCTTAAAACATCTGCACTGGGGAAAAAAGACAATGGAGCAAAAGTACTTACAAGGAGGTTATGTTTTATGATAGCAGAGGATGACAAAATGCATGTTAAGTGGCAGCGGATGTCAAGTGTCAACTGCAACAGAACTATGTGGTTATTCATCATGCCAATATACAGTAATAACAGACAAATCATCAATCTTTTTTCATGTGATGATTACAGCTTACGTGAAGTTGCTGGATTTTTTTAAAATTATGGGCTTCAGCTAATTATACTTTCCAATTAAGTGTTTAATTACTAAGTGAATACAATGTTGGGATCACCACATTCTGAAAGCTGCAGGTTAACTATTAATTAAAGGAAAACTATTAAAGGTTACATTTTCTTTTTTTATTCTTGCAGCTTGTAGTTATTTTGTATTCAAAGTCATTATGGTGTCATAGTAGTAAAGTAAAAGAAATAGCTGAAATCCATGATTCACAAAAACTATAGAAAAATACAGTAGCTGAATTCAAACTCAGCATTGGTTTACTTTTTTTGTCACCATTTATTATTGTAACTTTACTTTAGAGTGAAAAACCTCCAACTGTGATCTAAAGCAAAAATACACCCGCAATGTACAAACTGCCAGATTTTGGAATAACCACATTTTTCAACAAAATTGTATCATTTTATATATATAAAGGATTTCACTTCATTTCCCTGATCTTTCAAAAGCTATTAATAATGACAAGTTTCATTTAAGCATCAAACCAGTACAACTGCTGTGTTTGCAGGATTAGACAGCATTGTTCAATTTGTTTGACCACAGCGGTAACTGGCTTTGACAAACTGCTACTGACAGCTGCATTGGATTCTTCTTCCAAAAAAAATCCTGTCACTTTAAAGCATCTTCCTGTTTGGGGACTGCAACATTCAACACTCAGTCATCCACTTAACCATCTTGTCATATTACTCAGACTCAAACCGAATCTGTACTCAAATTGAGAGTCAATACAGATTGTTGAGCTGGCACAGTGGGGAGACTGAAGATTATTCACTTTGCTTAGCTGTCAACAAGTGCTGTGCCGAAGAGGCACGATGAAACCATGAAATTAGAACCATATTTTACAATTATATTTACAATGTTGTTGAATAATAATATGACCTTTTTGTTCAGCGTGTATTTAATGAAGATTAGTAATGTTTAATACATGACTAATTAACAAAGGTGAAGAGATCACCAAGAGACAGACTGAAGAGTAGTCCAGAAGCTGAACCCAGTTAAAAGTCCAGCATGTAGGATTTAGTGGCATCTGGTGGTGAGGTTACAGGCGTTAAACTAACAACCCCTTCCCTCCCTCTTTTATGTATGTTTGAGAACCTACAGTGGCCACAAAAGTCAAAATGTGTCTCTTGAACCAGTGTTAAGTTTGTCTCTTTTTGGGCTACTGTAGAAACACGGCAGTGCAACATGGTGGGCACTGTGGAAGGCAACTCCCTTTTAACAGGAAGAAACCTCACACAGAACCAGACTCGTGGGCGGCCATCTGCCTTGACCGTTGGGGTTGAGAGGGAGAAGGAGAGAAATGGGCAAAGGGGTAAGAGGAGGGTCAGAGATGGTGGTGATGGTGGTGGATAGGGGGAGGGGTGAGGAACGGTAAAGAAGAGAGAGAGAGGGAGGGGGTGTAGAGAGAGGAGAGAAACACAGGGCCAGGACAAGTGAGTAGTTGGTCCAGGACAGGAAGCGATCATCAAACTGACGCCTACAACCCCAGGTGACTTGCGGGGTGAGAGAGTACAGGCAACT
>JANJYP010005913.1:0-13761 GCA_024605115.1 Rastrelliger brachysoma | reverse complement strand
AATCCTTTTTCAAATAAAACCTGTGATACTTCATAGCTTAAGCAGTTTTAGGAAACCTAAAAAAAGATATAAAAATAATTGCTCACCAGTAAACTGACAGTGCAACCAATCTTTTTGCCATCCACTTCTCCCAGCTTCATACAGTCTCTATAATAGAAATATAAGGGATATACGATGTGAGATAAACAGTGGAGAGGGAGGAAAAGGATGCCTTAGTATTTACATTTAAAAACAAGATTAAGAAGTCATAACACATGTATGCATGCGTGTGTGTTGTTGAGAGTGTATCCGCACGCTCTCACCTATAGTCTAGCAGCCTCTCCATTAAGCGAGTGACGGTAGCGATAAGTGAGATTCCACTCTCCCTCCAGGTCTCCCTCTCAATCTTCTTCAGCAGGCTGCAGGACAAATGGAGAGAAACAGCACAAGACAGAGATGTGAAGACCAAATGAGGCGGAGGGGAAAAGGGAGCAGATGGGAAAAGGAAAAGGTGATGTGGGAGGGAGAAAGAAAGAAGAAAATACAAAGAAAGAAAAAGTGGCGAAGCAAAAAAGAGGAAATCAATCCCAGTCACACCAGTGTGTCACCTATGCTTGATACCCTGCCTGTGGGAGTTAAAAAGATACAATACCATAAGAAAAGAATGTTGTATTTATACAAAAAAAAAACTAAGGTAGCTGAGTCACTACAGTGTACTGCCACCAAAACAGATCTTAGAATTGAATCTCCAAATGTCGGTTGCTTATCTCGACTGGCCAGCAAGAAGACAAATTTCCCAACGTCAACCCTTCCACCCTGCTACCCCTCACACAGACGACACTGAGAGAACAAAGAGGAGAGCATCTTACCTAGGGTATGGACCAAACAGAGGAATTCTACTCCAGGCGGGAAGCATAGGCGGAATAAATTTGTATTAATACGATTAATATCAGCGCACACTCACACAGGTTAGCTCAGGGGTTAGTGGAGTTAGTAGGAGGGAAATAAATTAGAAAACCAAATGAAAAGCAATTTATTAATTAAGCAATAAGGACTAAAATTATAGAGAACTGAAATATAACTTATTAAATGCATTCAGAAATTATTTATGCATGATTACACTATGTAGATCTAATTATAAGCAGTGGTATCACTCTAGTTTCCATAATGTTTCACATTTAATAATGGTGGTAAGAAAGAGTGATTGACTATGAAAGACAAAGGATCAATTACAGTACACACATACTGATAAAACACACTAGAGGAGACGTACTGTATGTTAATGATTCCTTTGATGCGGTAATGTTTGAGAGGCTAAGCTGAAATGTAATACTGAGTTTGAATATAGTATTCTGTTGTGGAGGGCGACATTAAATATATGAACAAGCACAGAACTATGAAAGAAGCGGNGTAATACTGAGTTTGAATATAGTATTCTGTTGTGGAGGGCGACATTAAATATATGAACAAGCACAAAACTATGAAAGAAGCGAGTATACGCACACACATACACCCGCGCACACACACACACACAAAATAGCGTGAGCTCAAACACTAAGCATGCAGGAGCACAAACCTGGATACACAAGGACGGAGTAGACAAAAACTGGCCACAGACGTGTTTATGAAGATGAAGGTGACTGGAGCTGAATATTGATCACTTACCGTTGGTTATCATTTCAACAATCTACCTTATATCAACATTTGAAAAAGCTAACTATGGCGCATTCATTGAAACTATTCTTTATTTTGAAGCATGTTCCATAATCAATCTAAAAGCTCAACACATTTAATTGTAAAACATTAACAAGTATTTCTCTGAGGTCTCATTTTCTTATCAATGCTCTCTGGATTTCAGAGCTAAAAAAAACCTAATTTTTTACAGCAGCATACTTAGACACAAGCACTTGCAGATTAAACAGCCATTTACAGAGGTACATGAGCTGCGAGCGGCAGCCCACGCTGGCATTTACCTATTGAAGCCTTGTGTGGGTGGCAACATTTAGGTGATTAAACGGTATAAATGACTACTTTCTCTATCAGGCTTAATGTCCTAGTGTCCTGAAATGGCCTCTGTGCAAGCAAATGTGTTTAGGCATCAGATGGGATTTTAGGGTTAAGTTAGTTGAGCTCTTGAGTGGCTCTAAGGGCTAATTGTTGCTTCTAAAATGTATAGTAATTAGCAAAACATGTATTTATATTAGATTGTGGTAGCTTTATCTTTAAGTATGAAATCACCCTTTACTTAAAATACATCACGTCACCCGTACGCTCATAATCCCTGTGTCTGTCTCTGTTGCTGCTTTCCCTGTAACTCACATGCTGTTGAAGAGTTCCCTGTATGTCTCATCTCCTTTGCCCTCAGACATCAGGCTGTCCAGCTTGTCAATCAGCTTGGCCTCCACCTGAAAGTAAGAAGCATTTGCAACTTCAAAGAGCTGCCAGTTCAAATGATGCCAATAAAACGCCTGGGAGGAAGAGCGCCGTGGATGGTTTACAGCTTAAAACTAAACAGTGTGTTAAATCAAATCACTCCATGTCACGTCAAAGTCAATCATTTGTTACAAGGCTTTGGTAGAAGAAGAACAGTTTCACACACAAGTTTAGTTTTGGAGTTTAATCCTGCACAGAAAAAAGTTGTGGTGTTTTCTTCTTGTTGCTCACTGCTAAAAGCTGATCTGATCTAATCTTGGGATTAAATATCAGTTTCAGCAAGCAAAGGTGTTTTTCTAACAGTTGTGTACCTGTTTGAAATTGCCACTGCGCCTCTGTTCCCAGTCCATCATGTCATGGAAGATGGGGATCATGACATTCCTGAGATCAGGCTGGGGCACCAGCGTCACCTCCAAGAATGGACCAATCATTGCAGGGATAAAGTTCAACTTGTGTTCCCCTGCAGAGAAGATGGAGGTCAACACAGAGGTTAGGCTCTCACTTTATCCCTGAAAACAGAGTGCTGTTTATTTCAGGGGGGAAACTCAGTCGTCTCTGGAGAGCTTCGTTTCTTTAGAAATTTCAACCGCAATAAAGGTTTAAATGCATGACACTTTAACCAAATTAAGGGAAGGAGTGTTTTCATAAACTGCATAATGACAGTGCCTGTGATTTTTTCAAAAATTGTTGTTAGTGCAAGGACACTGCTGTTCATACTAACATCAAATAAAACAAAATGACTTCTATCATAAAACACACAACATAAAATACTTGAATTATGGCTAATACAGAAAATCATATAGAACCATCACAGACTTGGAACAGAAAAAGGGTTCCACACAAAGTAGAGTGAAGCATCCAAATGGTTGCCATGGTGATGTGGGTTTTTCTTTTTTTATATTACATATTTTCTATGTCCTGTCAGCTCAAGTGCAAAGAAACATTTGCCTTTACTTTCTCTAATGCTATGTCTGTATGTAAAACAGACTTCAATACTAACATAAGAAAAAAACAAATGTTGAGACTTTCATGGCATGTTTTAAAGATTATTAAGAGATACTAATTAATTGGCTTTTAAGACAGACTATCTTTACTTCCAGCACAACCCTGAATATAAGGTCAAATCAGTTATTTTTTAAATTAATTCATTTGATGAGTGTAAGTGAATAAGTGAATTCTTTTCTAAAGAGTACATCACTGATAATCTGAAATATAGCCCATATTAAATATTTAAGTAACTCATATCAAAGTAAATGTCATCATGTGTAGGGATGACAAATGTTTTTCATCATCTTACCTAAGTTCTGCCACATGCTGAAGATCTCACAGCCCATCATCACTCTCATGTCTCCGTACCTGACAGATATAATGACATGCTTAGAAATGTGTGCTTGCTGCAGGCTAACACTGAGAGGGGTGGCACAGAACAGCATGTTAAGTAGTCATTATACAGTATGAGGCGTACAGTACAGTGTGTGTGCATGTGTATGTGTGTGAGACAGACGGCGGGGGCAGGGTAGGATGGCTCTTTGAGCATTGGTGCACTGCTCATTACAGGCCCATTTAACACCTGCGGCTGTTTGTACTAGAGCCCGACTGCTATATCAGTCAGCCGAAATTATTGGCTGATAGTGGCCTATCACAGATATATTATTATTATATTGTTATGCATATTTGATCCTTTTTCTTAATTCAATTTTGATATATGTTTTCTGTTGTGTATTTATTTAAACAAAGTCACAAAAATGTTTGTTTCAGTGCACTGATGTCATTTATACAATAAAGTTCATTGTAAACTTGTGTTTGATAATAATATTTGAGGGATTATTGCAAAAAAAGTGTTTATTCATATATACATCAATATTGGAATTTGTTTTACTACTTAATATTGATTCAGCCTCAAAAACCCAGCAATGTATTTGTCGGGTCTTAGTTTGCACTCGTCTATATGCAATTCCCTTTCCCCAAAACACATACTTTTCCAGTATCTTCTTCCTCTTGGAGGGTGAGAAGGATTCCAGTTGAAGACAGGGCTGGTTGATAAATATTACAGACAGGTAGAAATACGAATCCCACACCTGAAAATGTCAAGAAAAAAAAGAACAACTTGTCAAATGTGTGCAAAAATTCCAACTCCACTCGACATTTTCATGAATTCGGGTGAAAAAAAAAAACATCATAGTTTCCTGGTATCCATAGATTCTTTGCTTTTTTCAGTTTTATTATTGTGTTACATGTTGAACATGAGCTGTTATAACAAAAGCATTGCCTTACTTTAAAAAACACAATACATATTGAAGCTTAGACTAGGAAATGTACACTTAAGATAAAAGTAACATTTCATTATAATTTAATTCACTCTTCTTTTAAATGTTTCTCATTCTGTTTGTTGGCTTTAAGCTAATTTTACTGTCTGCCCTAAGCTTTTTATTAATATCAACTTTTTAACTATCTTATATCTTTGTTCTTTGAAAGCTTTTGTTCTATGAAGTTGGATTCCTTAATTTTTATCATAATTGAATATCTGCCTGTGTGTCTGGGTATGTGTGGTTGGGGGCTAAAAGGTTACTGGAGCTTTTTAGAAATAAAGCTGTTTGATACTCAAACAGCTTTGAAGCAATGAAGCAATACATGATCTTCATACACACACACGTACACACATTTCCCCTACCTTGTAGTCAAACTTGTCATTGAGAAAGTTTTTCCTCAGAGCGTCAGACAGGTAGAGGACAGTTGTGATGATGACACTGTGAGAGCAGGAAAGAGAGTTATTGTGTCACCTTGGAGAATAACAACACCATGAATGATTCACACGTTATTCAAATGGCCCCTTTTGTAGAGTAATCATGCAGAGGTGAAGGGATAAAACACAATGAAAAAAAACACAGAGAGAAACATTCGGAATTACATTTCAAACCACAAACTTTGTTATGATCCAGTCTTCTGAAGTTTAATATTTTAAAGGCTAAAAGGATCATCTGTGGTATGATACAGAGTGCTTTTTCTGGAGAGAGCGTCATTAATGTGAAGATAACATATTCCAGTGACCTTTATAAATCAGATCATCTATCCACTGTGTTTGAAAATGCCCTTCAGAGTGACACAGTGCAGTAGCCTTGGATTCACTCTTTGAACTGAGAGCATACATCACCAATTTTTCGGATGCTGACAGTTTGGTCAAATACTTTGCTTATCTTTGTACCTCCACTGTGAAAGGTAGATATTATCTAGTTGTGTTTTTAAAAGAGAATGTAGATGGAGTGGGACACTGCCTGGAGAAAGATGAAGCTCTTCATGCACTATCAGCAGATGAAAGTCCTCTGATTTGGATGTTTAAAATTGCATGCCTGTATCATGTAAAAGCCCTTGTCTGATTCTTACTGATATTTCTCGAATGTCATTCCTTTATCTGCATATCTTTTTTCATTTTTTTTCTAACTTCTGTGGATCTGTGATTGAGTGTTTATGATCTTACTTGTTGGTGACCAACCGCATGACGGTCCAGTCTTTGGGGAACATCTCTGGTCGGATTAGAATCCTGAAGACTGTAAAGATCTGAAGAAGGAAATCCTAGAATGCACACACAAAGCACAGGCAAAATATGGGTAAAATATGGGTTTGAGGCTTCAGGCTGAACTGTGGATTAAACATTTTGCTGGTTGTCAGGCCCAAAACAAGCTCAATGCCTAAATGAATCTGACTTTGTATGTTCAGTACTCTAAATTAAAGGCTTTCTCCGTGTCTCTCTCCATGGTGCTGAAATCTCTGAACACAGCCTCTGTCCATGGTCCTGAAACATTCAAAGTCAAGCTACATACAAAAAAAAAAAATCAGAACCATCTTTATTGCCCAAGTATGTTTATACCTACAAGGTATTTTAATTGGGTTCAGTGACTCTTCTTAATATACAAATATGTTGGAGCCAACTTGACTTATTATAGCAATTGTGTTGTGTCATGAGAGTGAATGGCAAAGCTATCATTTTACATTGATCAAAAAGCTAAGGTGAAAAATAGCTTCAGATGTTCCAGGCATTTACTTTTTATACTTGTAATGAAAGTACTAGAAGGAGAGAATAAGAAAATGTCCTTCTACAGTAAGTGCTTTCAACCTGCTAAGAGCATATCACCTCTATACTTTGTCAGACATAAGGCGAATTGATAGTAATTCTCACTGGAGCGAACCTGTGACCTCATTAACTTTCCTTGTCTCTCTGTGTCTCTCTCTCTTCTGTGTTCCTGTTATCTACTACTCTTCATGTATTCTGCCAGTGCTGACCTTGCGGCACAGTTATGTTACTGTGTGTGCATAGGTCAGCGTAAATGTACATGTACAATAATTGTACATAAAACATACTGTATATTGTATGTGTTCATATCTGAAAATGCAGTGAATGAGACACTTCAAAATTAGTTTCTGAGACTGACTGAAAGAAATAAAGATGCAGAAGTAGAAAAAACAACATATGTATGGCAATTCTACTCACACTCTCTAGTCAATGTTTATCTATTCATACAAGCTGTACAAGTACAAGCTGTAAACATTGCAGGACTGCCTTGGGACAAATAATGACAAAATAAATAGTTATGTGACTCGAGAAGAATAAATATCTGAAAAAGATTGAAATGATGTCTCTGATCCCACACTGGGATTGCCTGGCAGGCATTTTAATTAACACCCAGTAAATCCAGTCACAACACTCCTACCTCACCTCTGTAAATACTACTCAGTCTCATTTCCCTTTTTCATACCTGGCAGCAATTGCTTCATACACTATGCACTCACACAGCCAGCATCAGTTAAACTACAAGCAAGAGTCAAACATCCAATCTAGTGTCATTCATTTCATTATTTGTTCACTTCCTGAATGACATGGAGACACATTTAATTGTATAAAGTAGGAGAGAGTTGGAAGCGGTGGTCTTACCCTCAGGTCATCTTTGCTGCTGAATGCTTGCAGCAGCTGCTGGTAGTGTCTGTCGCTCATCTGTCGCAGCAGGGCCAACAGACACGCCACAAACTCTCCCTGACAAGACAGTGCACACAGGAAAGAAAAAAAAGATGGTGTGTTCATCAGTATTAACACTGTGATGAACTGTAATTATCTTTATATCTTGAAAGGTGCCTTGCTCTGAAATAGAAAAGCAACTTACAACATGCATGAACTTAACTAGTAACGTGTGTGTTAGCATTTAAGAGGTTGCATACTCTAGTAGTTTAAAATATATAAGCACAAAGTTGTTAATTAGTGATAAAATTCAAGTAAGGTATGATGTGAAGTAATTGCATCAATACAAATGCGAAAATATAAAAATGAATGAATGAGCCTTTCCTTTCAAGTTCAAAAAATATGGTGTGTTGGAACATCTCATGTATGATTTTCTGAAGAAAGAGGAAAGGAAGCAATCTGACTTATCAAATTTGTGCCCTTAATTAACCTCTATTAGCAACTGGAAAGAATTATAGTGACATTAGTAGAGCTCTATTACAAGTGGAAGCACCCCCGCCCCTCCTTGAGTTTTCCATCAACACACAATGATGATGATGATCTCATTATTACCCACTTCACCGTCCCCCCTTTTGTGTCATGTTGTATTAAAAATCTTAATTATTGTCATTAATGTTAATAATGTTGGTGGAATTACAATCACCACAACAGCAACTCAATTTAAAATCTATAATTACTCTTGTATATTTTGCTTAGTCCCAAAACAATTTGGTGAGTACACACATACATGCACACACACTGAAACATACTGTATTATACATCTGAAAAACATACAGTGACATCCTGAAACTGTAATCTCATGACAGGACCAGCAGGCTGGGGGCGGTTGCTTATTTCCAGGATGGTCCTCAGTAAAACTCCCAGCAGGCTCTCCACGATCAGCTCCACCTCTTCAGAGACAACTGGCTCCTACACAACACATAGGAAAACACATAAAATAAAGTTGCATGAACGATCCCCTACTGTTATCTTAAGTAATTTGTATTCGTATGGAGTTTTTTTTTTTCTGCCAGCACAACCTTGAACTGTGATCAACAATGGGTGTCACTCACTTACTTTCATCACAGTTTTAATGAGTCTTGAACTAGTGAGTGCACAGAGATTAATGACAAGTTTCAAGGCCATGAGAAAGCATTTAAGAGAATGGAACAGAATGAAAGAAGGCAGCAATCAAAGGGAAAGAGACAGCTTAAGATGAAAAAAGCAACTCAAAGAGAGTGGATAGAGTGAATAAACTGTGTGAGTGTGAGTGTGAGTGTGTGTGTGTGTGTGTGTGTGTGTGTGTGTGTCTGTGTCTGTGTTTGTATCTGTGTGTGTCCATCTACTCTCTACCCCTGACAAGACCGACAGGTTTTGGACAGAGTGATAATGAGAAGGAGCTTGAGACTGGCACATTGGCTGCCACTGTTGTCACTTCCCTTTAGATGTAGTGCCTGTCTCTCTCTCTCTCTCTGTGTGTATGTGTGTGTGTGTGTGTGTGTGTGTGTATGTGTCTTACTGGGCACCTTTATCACTAACTGCCCCTCTGGCAGGCACCAGCGCATGCTAGGCAACCCGAACTGCTTCACAGATGCACACACAGAGACAGAGATGCACACAAACACACGCACAGCTTGAAATGACTGCCACTTCAACAATGCCCATTGCTAAATTGATGGCTCTCATTACTGGACTGCACTGCTGCAAATGTCCCTCTTACCATGACAAATTGACCATATACACACACAACGAAGCAATCTGCTATTCCAGTGTATTGGCTAGGAAATTACTGTAAGATTAATTCCTCTGGCTTTGACTTCCTTTAAAGTTATTTTCCAGTTATTACAGTGGTAATTCAATTGGACAGTCTGGTAGAATAGCAGAGGGAATTCAACGCAACTGCACAGGATGTAAAGTCAATTCATTTAGTTTTGTGTCAAATCTCTTCTCTATAATTTGAAGATCTTATAGAAATGATTCATATCTAAGGTTTCAACAATATATTGAATCTCTACTGCTGTCACTGTCACCAGGATAAAAGTTACAAAGTCAGCTTATCAGTACCGAGCAACCTAAATTGCTTAATTAAAGAGAAATATGTAACATTGGCAGTTAGTATTTAAAATTGACAACACAGTTCAAATTCAAAGTACTGAAGAGGGTTGTCTCCCCTTGTCCCTTCCTCTCCTGACTGGGAGCTCATACAGGTTATTAGCCTGGGTAGAATAAATCATATATGACCCAGTGTGTTTGCTTGCTTGGCAACGGAGAGTGCTGAAATCAGCGTCAGCCAGATCTCACACATAGGTCAAATGACCACAAGCTCTTAACACCACATTATGTGGTCTTAAAATTGCATGCCAACATCATCGTCAGGTTGAATGGGCAGTGAGGAAACTCACACAGGCTAAAGCAAAAAGTTTTGCACTGCAATGGTATTATAGTCATAGAAGCCAGTATTTCAGATTAGTAACCTGGTTGCCTGGCAACATCACAATGATGGCAAGATGACTAAGAGATGGCCAAGAAATAGTTCAGAAAGTCACTTTTACACTTTTGGTTTTTGTGCAGATGATGTTTTGTACAAATGAGATCTAATACAGTAGACAGCTAATTTTAGAAGTGCCAGAGAGCCAGAGCAAGGCTAGCTGTTTCCAACTGCCTTTGTGCTATGCTAAGCTAACCCACTCCTGGCTCTGGCTTCATGCATTTATTTCCCATGATGTCAAACTAGTCCTTAATGAAGTTGAGGGGGAGTGAGGCAAACAGTCTATCCCTTCATTGCTCACCGCGGTGCCATTTTCCTCCTTCTTGATGAGGGACAGCATGCTGGTGAGGATGCGGGCACACATGACAAGGTCTCTCTGTTCCTGCATGTGGGCCTGGAGGACACGGAGTACCACCGGCAACAGGATGCATCGCGACTCTGCAAATGCACAAATATAATAATGATGCATTAGAAGAAGGGTGAAAACAAATCTCCTTTTTCACATGTAAACCTCATACTTAGTGCAACATTGATGTAATTTGCATGAGGGATATTTGTTTCTTGCCACATGTAGCTTGTGAGAGTATGCTTGAAATAAAACATCAGTGTAATTTAATATCACGTGTTAAGTGCACTGTAGGACTGCAAAACTAGAGTGTGATATGGACAAACCTGTGTGTACAAGCCTCAGGACAACACAAACATACAAGGTATTAGTCATCATTGTCTAAATTTTGTGGATGAATCTAGCTGTTCAAATCTGTTGGTTTCCATCTGTGCTGTTTATTCTTCCTGTGTGCTCATAATCTGTACACAAGGATTTATGCTGTTTGCTTACATTCTTTTTCTATGTTAGTATTGCAGCATTTTAG
The DNA here is from genome assembly GCA_024605115.1 of Rastrelliger brachysoma. Taxonomy (NCBI): domain Eukaryota; kingdom Metazoa; phylum Chordata; class Actinopteri; order Scombriformes; family Scombridae; genus Rastrelliger; species Rastrelliger brachysoma. Next base: position 3,002 of record JANJYP010005913.1, on the reverse strand, counting down.
CAAGCATTAATAATGAATTTATTGTACAAAGACTGTGTATCTGTCTGCGTGCATGCATTTTTACCTGGGTTGATGTAAAGCTGGCTCTCCACAGTCTTGGCAATGCACTGCAGTTTGACGGCCTCTAGGGGGCAGTCAGCGTGAACGGTGGTCGGCAAGCTGCCCAAAGTCTCCCTAACGAAGCCGGCCACCTCTCTCACTGTGAAGATCTTTAACAGCTCACCGTAAACAGCAGGAAATGTCCGTAGGAACACCGCCTAAACAGAATGAGATGTTTAATCACATTATCAAGCGATAAATTCATCATTGCCAAAACAGATTCTCCTGGAATGAATACAGATGTTAGGTTTGAATATTGTTTGTACAGTGTCTGTTTGTACTGTATATATGTTCCACTACATCAGCATTACATATTGCATATTTAATCTTATCAGTGGCGTGGTGTGGAGGTCCTGTAAAGTTCAATACTCATATAAAGCTTCAATGTTTATGGAACGTTGTTATGTTGGGAAAACAGAAGTAAATATTTATTTTTATGTCATGGATCACTGGCCAGGACGGGATTTGGTTGGAGCCCATGGCGGTCAGGGATTATGTGGATTAAACTGAAGGACTGCTCTAGTGGGATTGCTGTCTGACGCTGTTGTAGTCGTCTGTCTGATGCTCTTTATTCCTGTCATGTTCTGTCAGATTGTGGCTGCACTATTTGAAAAATGAAGATTACAAAAGTCTGGCAAAGTGTGTTATTGTCCCATTCAGTGTCTTTTACCTTTATTTATCTGGGAAAGTGTGGCAGAAGAAGAAAAAAAGTCTAGCAGAAGAAGACTGAACTTGCTTCACTGTCACAGATGTTCAGATGAAGCAATACAATGTTTTACAGGATTGCTACTTATTAAAGGATCCTAGGTAATAACTGCTTTATGCTTTATGAAATTAAAAATACATAATGGAGAGAAATTTTTTTTGAAAAAGGTGCTAAACTCAAATTCACACAGGATCACACACCCAAAATGTTTGCGAAATTCTGTTTTAATTGCTTAGAGCATTTAAGGGCTCCCTGAGAAACATGTTTCCAACTGTGCAAAAATAGTAACTAGACATTGACTTAATAAATGCAACACCAATCAGAGTGTCTATCCTGCTCCGGCAAAATACAGTCTCAGCATTGTATTGGAGGCAGAATATAACATTGTGTTACATTATCCTGCGATGCATTTGTGCCTGTTGACCGCATGTCACAGATTAACTGGGCTAGCATTAGCCTGCATCCTCCCACTGCTATTGTTGCATTGGGAATAAAGATTAGTCGAGATCAGAAGTCAGTAGAGGGATGAAGCAGAGCTTTTCAGACAGGCATGGAGAGGGCACGACAGAAACATATAATGTTACACTAATAATCTCTCTGTCATGGCCTCAAGGTGTGAAGATATTATAATTGGCTGCATTTAATACGGATGAGCCAGTTCCAGCGTTCTGGTTATTGTGCATGCTCGCTCACTGACATGGTCTACTGTGACAATTAGTGGAATGGAGTCATTGTTGATGTTATTATTTATAACTGTTTTTCCTGCTTTCATGTGTGTCATGAAAATGACATTATTACCACACTTAGAGGGATAAGCACACAACTGATTTGACAGCCAAACATGAAGGAGGAAATGGAGTAGGCGAAGAAAAGAAAAAAAAAGTGAATGCACACACACAGGTAGAGGCAAAATCACAGGTATTTCCTCCCCACGCACAGCTGCTTTTGTTGTGTAATTAGGATTACTGGTGCCGTCTTTAGCTTGTTTGTTTGGTCTCATTAGAAATCAGTGAAGTCGGCTGCCCTGCTGTGCAAGACCTCCCACCAGAAAAGGATTCTGCCACAGAATTTCCTACTCCGACTCCAGACCCTCTGGCAGCATGAAATTCAATTATAGCCAATTTCTCACCTATCACAACTGTGTTAACAGGAGTCCTCGAGAAAGAAAACATAATGCGGCGTACATGCTCCATCAGGCACAGAAAAGTACACACATTTACACATTTGCATATGTGCACAAGGAGACAGACTGAAACATACGAGTACTGGGGAATTCATGCAAAGCTTGTGCATACTCACACATGTACTGACCTGTGTTTGTGCAACGGGGGTGGTGCCTTTGTTTTCCTGCGAGAGGAAGAAGCGGATGGACATGAAGAGTTCATGGACACAGACTCGGAACTCCTCCTCATTTTGGCCTCCTGTGGCCAATGAGAAGAGCCGGCGAGATTGGATGATGTACTTGAAGATGTACTCACTGGCCTGGAGAACAGAAAGAACAATCGTCATTTGTTGGATGGTGGAAATGAGCAGCACACTTTACTTCCAGTGATAATGGTTAAAGACCAAAGTGATATTTTAATGTAATGTTATTTATCTAGAGGTAAAATTATGCGTACACTAGTGGTGTAATGACATTTTTGATATTTAATTTATCATATGAATTATTTGTCAAACGCAAATGCCGAAGATTGCAAATTCTCCAATAGTAATTTCATATCTTTGCAAACAGTTTTGTAAAAGAGGTCAGAAAAAATAAGGAAGGATTTTATAGCCTGCACGTTTAACTAGCGGAAAAAAGCAATTATCATTTTAACCAATGTGAATAGACTTTACTAATTAAATGGAATAATGTTTACAACAATCAACCAGCTCTTAATGAAAGACAACAGTCTGTCTAGTTTTCTAATTTCAAAGTGCCCTGTTTTTATTAGAAAGGTATACCTGAGTTGTTTAAAAATAACTCAATTCACATTCAAAGTAATAATGAAATGTTATAAATCACACACAGAAACACTGCAAATGCATCTGCAGTTTGACTGATTGACAGAGTAATGTTTGCTTGTGGTGCAGAATGTACTCTGTGAATGAAAAATGAGAAACCGCACTACCGAGGCAGTGATGTGCTCCTCTGACGTGTTTCTGCATGAGTCATTAGAATAATGGGATGTGGATCCCCAACACCGGAGGCACTGCA
>JANJYP010005845.1:0-10433 GCA_024605115.1 Rastrelliger brachysoma | reverse complement strand
ATAATTACATTTTCCATCACCAGCGATTACAGTGCTTAATTAACTCTGCACAAGCTGGCACAAACATTACCCTCTAAAACAAAAACACAAATGCAGAAAGGACCTCACACAGAAACACATACATATAGTTGGTTATTCCTCATCTGGATCTCGAATAAGAATACATATACACACAAAGCACATATAGTGGGGCTGACTGGCTCTTGCTGCTGTCGGGCTCTGTCATGATCACAGAGCAGAACTAATGTGGAGTTAAATGATCACAGTTTTTGAAAGTGGACACTCATATGCACATTTTGCGCACCTGTAGAATAAGAAACATGCACATATACATCAGAAATTTTGTCCGTCATTTTGAACAGCACAAAAGTGGTTTTGACTCCAAACTTTTAACAGCAACTTAAAATAACCTCTGCTTGTTAACATCTTGAGAATTATATACTGAATTAATCTCTTACCTGAGGTCCTGAGCTGGGATGTGGAGTACAATAGCACTAGAATCTAGTGTAACAACAGCCCCATCCAGCCTCCTCCCTCCTGCCTCTCCTTGCTCCTCCCTTCCCCCACCAGCTACTGCACAGCATGCACCTCCCTGACTCCACCCTCCCCTCTTCATCCACATTATATCCCAGCATCCCCTTGTATGAAACCCAGCCCCGCCTCATACAATTCCCTGGAGTGGAGCATAAGGATCGGTAACTATGGGTAACTGCATCTCCTGGAGAGAGATACCCTTTGACCTGTTCTTTGTTGACTTCCCATTTCATTTTCTGGTGTGGTTTTGTCCAACTCTGACAGTATTTGGCCTTCCTTTGAATGTTTTTTTTGATTTGTGATATTTTCCCTGAGCACCAGAACAACTGCTGTGTAAAATTGGAAATCCTATAAGTCCCTGGGCAGGTGGCTTTTTCCCCAGTCTGCTTTGTCTGATAAGTATTTCAGAAGCAACTGTGTTTATTGAATTTCTATGCATTTGTACCTGAATGGTAATACCATCATGACAAGACACACTGGGGGATCTTCGCCACCTGTTTAACACCATTAAGATATACTGAGAAGGAATTATGATAGTGCAATTGTGATTTTACACACAGGATATCTAAATGTAACTAAGGCTGGTTTGTGCCTGCCCACCTTTATAAGATGAACAACTAATATTCTTCTAGTCTCTGAATTTGTTTATCTGTCCATTTATCACCCCCACTTAAAACTACACACAGTTTTTTTTACAGTTCTTCCCACTAAATATCTGAATGTCTGTACAAATTTAAATAGCCAATTTTAGGTATTTTTGGGTGAAAAATAGTAAATGGCTATGTTCTGAATAAGCATTTTTTATCCATACCACTTTACAATTTGTCTTTCATTCACGCATTTACACCCTCCTGATCAATGGAAGCAACTTGGGGTTGCCACAGGCACCCTGCCTGATGATAACTCACAAACATTATTCAGTAATGAATCATGAGTGTTTTCTTCAAGCTGACAGGGCAGGTATGTATTCATTTGGCAGATGCTTTTGTCCAAAGCAAAGTATAAATGAAGTACAAGGAGACAGTCCCTATGCCACCAGAAAGTCCCCACTGCCATAACTGTTATATGTCAAAATAAGTCCTGTGTGAAGATGTTCTTATATTGATGTCCCTTTTTTACTAGGTTACCCATGACTGCATATAAGTCAAATAGTTAGTTATAAGTCAGAGAAAAGTAAATCAATGATTGATGCAAATAAAAACAGCCCACCTGTACATACACATACACACAAAGTACCTGTCTGCCAAATATAGGGACTGATTCACACAACTACTTTCATTACTAAAAAAACAGCACACACACACACACACACACACACACACACAGAGAGAGAGAGAGAGAGAGAGAGAGAGCATACCAGCTTTGAGCTGCAGCTGGGGACCACTTGTGCAAGGCTGTCTCCATTGACAGACCTATTCATGTCAGCCACAAAACGCCTCAGCTACAGTATGATAAAGCTTTAAATTACTGTCGAACACTCCCCTTGTTTGGCAGACACATCTCTTANTGTATGTGTGTGTGTGTGTGTGTGTGTGTGTGTGTGTGTGTGTGTGTGTGTGTGTGTGTGTGCCTAAGTGCAATACTGAGGTGAAGACAGAGGGCAAGAGAGGCAGTCCAAAAGCAGCAGATGGTTCGGTCAGAGTGTGGGCCTTGGGAATGCTAATGTCCCCCTGCCTTGAATTTTAAGATATGACCTCTGTTCACAGCAGTGAATTAGACAGTAGGGCTTCAACAGGAGAGAAACGCAAAAGAAGAGATGAGACTGGGAAAGGAGAACCATAGGAAGAGAAGATTATCAATCAAATTGTAACTTAGCAATTCTTCTTTAAATGCAGTGAGTCAGAAATAAGCATCTCCATTGGTACAATTAGCATATGAATGAACAAATCCTCTTGTGTTGTGGGGATGTAATGCTCAAAATCACTGAAGGATTCAACAAGTCTCCAGCATTCAGGTACAGTTAGCCAGCCATTAATAGATTCTAGACACAAACATGTTAAGTGTTAGTACAAATGTATGTTTTATCATCCGGTCAATATGATACCCTAAAAAAACATTTCGAAGAAATTTTTGCTCCTCATACAGTTTTTAACATCATTCAGTGGTCAATGTTCAATGATTTACTTACAATATACATTATAGATTGACCACATCCAAGGGGATTAAAAGTGGAGGGAGAGGTGGAGTATCAAGTTCTTTCTAATTTCAAGTTTATTTTGACACTAAAACCAAGTGACAACACCAGCAAATAATACAGTTAGCATGAAATAGATCAAAGTTACTGACTCATGAGTGTGTCGCAGTCTTCTGTGTGTATTTACCCTGCCGTTGACTTTACTGATATTCTTGTATAACTTTTTGATGCATCATAAATGAATCGTGGCTTCTGCTCCAGCTGGTGAAGCTAAAACTTTTGCTGTGTCCTCAACTTTGCTCTGCTGTTCTTCTGATGTTACATTATTACCTTGTCAAATTTATTTTCATCTCTTCTAATTTTTTCAGTTTTCAAGAACTGTGCAGCATTATTTATGAACAGAGTTTGACACTAAAGTTTTGTTCAGACTGCAGGCAAGATGTGTTTCTAAAATCAGAAAAGACTTCACTGCAGTTTGCAGGTAAACAGATCAAGCTCCCAACGACATTCTGTGATTGGCTCTGAATCTGACATTCTTACCCCTACCTAAACCAGCTCATTGTAACTAACCAATCAGAGGCAGGGTTGGGTGGTTATTCTTGGAATTGCCACTCTGGATATGATGTTGTTATTGTCTGTCTGTTGCAAGTAGTTTGCAAGCCAACATAAACTTGAAACCTCCAGTGCACATGCAATATATTGACATTATCAAAGTTGTATTTGTCAATAAGGAAGAAAGAAGATGTGCTTGAAGAGCTTGCATTACGCATTGTGTTCCATATCTTTGGAGTGAAGATTCACATCAGTTTGTGGCTCATTTTTCATTAGAGCAAACAATTAGAGCTGTTTGCTGAATTTAAAGGCAGAGGAACAGGGATGGAATATGGGAGGCTTCATTGGCAGTTTACAGAGAGAAACTGCATATGGACAGAAAGAATCCTCTCTGTTTCATTTCTAAGATAGAAACCTGCTGCTATTCAGCACAGCCATTAACTGTATTGCCATTTCAATTAAAGTGCACTTTCTGTTTGGTGCGCTCCTCTCCCTCTCTGTTTGACAAACACAGAGAAAAATAACTTGACAGAACTTTTTTTTTTTTATAGCTTAAAAATATATATTTAAGAAACAGAATATATAATATATATTTTTAAACTGGTTATGCTTGAAAGGATCATCCTAAATGTCAGTTGTTACTAATGAGGATAATACAAAATAATATCACTGAAATGTATCTTAAGGTTGATGTAAATTCATGTAAGATGTCACATTAATGCTAAATTGTGTAAATCACACACAACACTTTCAATGACTCACCCAGATGTGAGTTTCAATTAAGGATTTTTTAACTGTTCAGTCTGACAATTTTCTTGATTGATCAATTAACATTTGATCAATAATGTGTTAATAAATGGTGAAAAATGTTAATCACAATTTCTTGAAGTGTCTTATTTTGTCCCGACCAAGAATCCACCATTTTTTAAATCAAATAACAGCAAAAGTCAGCTCAAGCCACTTTACGCAGATCTCAATGCTAGCACATACTCTTTAATTTCATTTAAAGAGACCCAACATTCCCACATGAGCAAGTACTCAGCGATAGTGGCGAGAAAAAACTCCCTTTCACCAGGAAGAAACCAGAATGGGCTGCCATCTGCCTCGACCAGTTGGACTTGATTTTATTTTAATTATATTTTTTAAATATAATTCAAAAGCAAAAATTAAATTGTCAAAATAAGTGTAAATCCATAACCAGTCTCATTACTAAACAATACATTCAGGTTGATTAACTGTATTGATCACTAGTTTGATGATTATCAGCCAGATTATGAAGAATGTGGGCATTAAATCTCTTCATCAAGCATTGTTGGATACGGAAATAGAGGAAAGTCTCTTAAGCCCCTACATGTAGGAATTTTCTTTCGAAAGTCAAGCTATGTTACAATTTCAGAAAAATGTCAATTTAAAATACATCAAATATGTAAAACTTTACATTCTGTAGTCCATGAAATAATCATTGCTGCACTTGTTGTAGCAGCCACCATAATCTTTATTAGGGTCAGGTCTGATCATGTGCTTTTGTAAACATTTAATGGTAACATTACAACTACACTAACATGTCCATGTTATTAAACCTATGTTGATAAATTGTGTAATAATGTGACCGCACTGAGTTATGCAGCTTGTAAAGGAAGAATAGAAGTACAATCAGAGAGAAACAGAGAGGGTAAATGAGTTTCCTCTCAGCTGTCTCATTGAGATTCAGCATTTGTTCTCCTTACAGCCTCCCACTCACTTCAGAACGACAACATGAGAGCAATGCGGGAGACAGGAAGAGAAGGAAAGCAGAGACTTTGTGAGCAGCAGGAATGGCACAGGACCACAGAACGCATCTCTCACTCCCCCACCATTCTGCCTGCCAATGTCCATCTCACCACTTCAAGCACAACACCAAAGACACACCCTCCTCCTTCACCCTTGACTGTTACCATGGCAACTCTTTGTTTTCCAGCTCAGTCTCTCAGAGGAGAATCGTCTAAGCCAGTCATCAAATAACCCCTTCCATAGCACAAACACACATTATTCAAATCATGCTACTATGCTAAAATAGCTATTTTAGCAGTTTGGGAACATGTTAACTGTGTAGATGAAATGTGCCCTCTCAACAATCTCAACAGATGGATCGTTTGCTTCTATAGGAATATATTTTTTTAGCTTCAGGAGCAGCGACAAGTCTGCATACAGATTCACAGTAATAGTCCAAGACAAGATTAGCAAAATGTCTAAACAGACTATGTAGTGAAAGAAGTATGTCAGAGGCTATGTCTACACATGGCATGTTCAAGTACAGTACTTAGTGTAGATCACTTGAATTTTGGCAGCATACAAAGTCAGACAACACAATCACTGTAGTTATGTTTGTAAAATGGAAAAAATAGTCTTGACATGGCTAACTTGCTCACGATGACAACATGCTTTATGAGGTATGATTACCGGATCATTGTCATAATCACCATTTTAGGAAGGCATGTATGTAACTGCAACCTGAAACATACTTTGTTTTTATTTTTGTGGTTTTGCTGTATCTTCACCATGGGCGTCGCCACCATTATACGTGGGGGGGACATGTCCCCTCCACTTTTTAAAATCATTCATTTGGACCCCCCCACTTTTACCATGTCAAAAATCAGCAGTCTGTCTGTTAATGCAGCGCTGTTTTCAGAGAGCTGAATCCATTCCGCTAGTTTATTAAAGAAAACTTGAACTCTGCTCCATGTTTTCATGATACCGGCAGCTTCTCATATCACATACACGTGCTGATGCTCCGTTGGTGCACACAGCTTAAAGTGGGACAGGTACCGTCTCAACAAAATGTTCAGGACATTGTTAACTTATTGAAACTAAATGTCTGTATTTTTAACCTTCATGTTTCTGTGATAAAGTCTACACCGGTTGTTCAGTTAGCTAACTGTTAAGAAGAGCTAATGCTATGTTAGCAAACAAAGAAGATGAGGAGGTGATTAGTGTTCATGTGATTATTACTGTAGACAGGATTGGTCTGTTGTTGGCTGATAGTCTGTTGGTCTTTTTGTTTGCTCATGAGAGACATGTCTCTGATGGACAGGAGCTGACTGACTAGTTCAACTGGATCATAATGATAAATATGTCATGTTCAAAAATTGGTCATTGTACTAGTATATTTCAAATATGTCACTTTTTGAGGAGCAACTTTTATCCTACCTCTGAGGGCTTTGGTAAATTTCCAGTTTCAGACTGTTACTTTACAGTCAGTTGTATTTATATTCAGTTTAACTTGTTCTGATTATAAACATAAATGCACACTGCTCACTAGATAATGATCACTCCACCACCTCTCCTCACATCTAGGAGCAGAGAGTGAGTCAGAGCAGGATGCAGTGAACCACCTCATGAATGCCCACTTTAAACTGTAAATCAATGTGAGTTATTTGTAAAGGCACTCAAAAAGAAAAAATGAAATTGGTGAATGAAAGCATCACCTGTATATTACTCTAATTATTATCAAATAACCTCATCCATTTCTATACTTTTAACTTTAATAAGTGATTTAATAAGTGATCTGGGGCCAAACACTTCCTCTGGATGTAATGACTAAATGTACCCATCGTTGTTCTCACAGTATATTCAAATCAAAGTGTCAAAACACCTGTCAAACGGCTCCAAAATACAGGAAATGACATGTACTCCATTAACCCCCCCCACACACACACACACACCCAAATAAAACCTATTCTGCACAGTCAAGAAATCAGTGATATTAAGGTGAAGCCACAGAGAAAAGTTGGCTAATGCTAAATCCTTAAAATTAATTAGCAGGGCAATATTAAACATTTAGCCTTTTTAAAAATTTGCACATGACCACTAGATGCTAACCAGAGCAAACAATTAACCAGATCAACTCACAGTGTGAACACACACATCAACTTGAGCACTCTTTGGCTGGTCAGGTGGCACATGGGGATAAGTTGGCCTACATTTTGAGCATTTTAAGAAGGAACATGAAACACTCTCTAAAGTATACCTGGCCACAAGCCCAGCTTGCAGAGAGCTAAACACAGCTAAAAGGCCCCAGAGGGAAACAGATACTGGAGTGATTTCACATGGTTTAAATGAAGCTGTCAACTGGGTTTGATTACTCATGAGAAGGAATGAGTGAAAGGGTGATAGATAAAAACTATTAACTTATTTTAATATGTAAACTCATGAACTTGGGGAAAACACTAGCAGCCTTGACATCATACTAACACCCATTCATTGCCACTATTGCACTCACATCAACGTGTTAAGATGCACAAGAAATCCTCCCACACAACTCTGTCTCAACCAGGCCGCAATCTGACATTGAAATAAATGGGTATTAATCAAATGTCCAAATAAAGATTATGGCAGTAGTGCTAATTAAAAACAATGGTTGCTTGTTCCATCTGCTGATAAAATGTGGTGTGAGAACATGCAGGACAAACAAAAGATCCACAATTTATTTTTGTTTTAAAGAAGATTAGTCTTTTTTCTGAGTCCAACTGCTGACTAAAACAGCATTTCAGGGAATGAAAGGATCGAAAGCAAAAAGTTCTCATAAATTGTTCCCATTGAAAAGATGGATAATAATTATAAATTATGTCATTATGACCTGAGTTTTAATTAGAAAAAATGACATATGTGTAATGTATTTTGCTTTTCCACTTAATCTAACATTGTGGGTTCATCAGACCTTGCTGCACCTACAAATATGCAAAGTTACAGACTTTTTCTGTGATTTTTGGGTCCCACGTAGCCACAGCCTTATCCTTTAAATGGGTAAAGTATGTATTTTACATACCTTAAGTATGTATTTTATGTGTACATGGATTTATGCTAACAGCCATGGTGCAGAATGCATAACACTGAACCATGAATTATCTTGGTCTACTACACTGACCTTTCATTTCAAGTGAAGGTGAGAATTGCTCCCTGGCTGACACAATACTGCACCTGATCTCACAGCTGAAGAGGTCTTTCATGATCACGCTCCTTTTTGACATCCCTCCAGAAACCGATCTCTGCTCGGGCCTCTAATCTTCATTCTTTGTCAATTTTAATTACCAGCAGTTATTTCTCAGTGGCCTTCACTCTCTTAACCTTGACAAGTCTTTTTGAACTAGAACAAAGGCAGCGGCTTCGAACTGCTGATCCAGGTGACTTCTAGTTAAAGACTGAAGATAATGCACATCAACAGCTGCCTCATAATTCCATTTAGTGTGGACAATACAACCACCGCATCAACTCTACTTTCCAAAATTCAGCTCTGACATCAGTCCACAGTAAAAAGAGCATGTACTTTTTCTCCCACACTGACAGAATCCCAAGAAAAATGTTAATAATATTTACTGAATGTGGTGATGGCCATTGTACTCAGTGACAGCACAGCATATAGCAAGCAATATTGTGCTGGAAATATCTCCTTATCTTGTTGAGAGACAGACTGAGTAGTAATGGCCAGGCTCGTTAATGGCATTTGGTGTCAGGCACCTAAAATAACTTCAGGGTTCAGTCAATCACAAAACCCCTCTGGGAAAACAGGCAGAAAATATTCATCAGCCTGTACATCACACAAATGAATACACACATGCCGACACAAACAGTAGCTAGTGCACACCCTATCAGCCCAAGTGAGCCTTTTTTTCACATCAGTGCTATGACTGAATGCATTTGTGACCGAAATATGTGTTGACGTATGTGTTGAATAAAGTGTTGACTGTAGCTGCAAATTGAAAACAAAGCATTGCTGGCGCTCAGGTTTCACATGTGTCAAAGTTTGCGTCTGGAAAACATAACACGGCTAAATGTGTTGCTCTGCTTTGCTTTGGAGCAATGTGATTTCCCCATCCAACCTGCATGTCTGCATATCCTGAAACAGACCATGAGAGAATTACGCTGTTAAGCTTGGTGTGAGTTTTTGTTTGATTTCAGTATCACTGCTGGCCAGCTGACAGGCTGAAGATTAATCACACAGACAGGGCCTACTTGACCGACCGTCCAACGTGATTCCTCTTTTGGTGCAGGCTCCCATCTCAAGCCTTCCTCCGGTGTAAGGCCCGGAAATAACAAACTTTTTTACGTATCGTAAGGGACTTCAGCATTTTGGTCTAGTCACTTTAGCTGACCCTCCTCCTGGTCGTGTGCATTAAGTTGCTGATAAATCAAACAATGGGTCGATGTTTGCATTTGTGTAGTGTTTTATCTGTCATAAATGAGAGATTATGTTTTACAAGGCACGTTTGTGCCACAGTGTTTTCACCCTTTCCTAAGGGTGAAAACACTTCCTAATGCAACACATCATGCTAAATGCCACTATTTCTGTCATAAATGACCTGTATGAAGACTCCATGTAAAACCATTACCAAAAAATATTGCATAAATACCAACCAAATAAAGCAATCCCAATAATGACTGTTGCAAGCAAATATAAAAATACCAAAATAAGAAAAAATATTTTCTATCAGCAATAAAGATACTATTGTCCTGAAATAAACAGCATAGTTTCCTCTTTCTCTCTCTCCACATCACCATGGTGCTGATTCAGAAATAGACTAGACCCTTGTGTTTCATAGATCTATCAAACACTGCATCACATATTTACCCAGAAATAATGCAAAGGTCCGCCAACACCAAGAACTATAACGATAACTATAAATATGTAGTTTTAAAAACCATTCAACTAGATCCACTTTAGTTAGAATGATTTTGGTCAAGTCCATGCCACAACTATAAAGATGATGTAGTTTTGTGCTCTATTATAATGTAAAAATATTTGACTGTTCAGATGTGTGTCATACTGTGTGTCTCTGCTTCAACATGTGCTGCTGTGGGTCAGCACAGTTAAAAGCTGCAGACACATCTGGAACCAGCAACTGTTTACAGGACGTTGTAGTTCATATGAAGTTATTGTTATTATTCTTACTGTTGACCTTTAGCAGAACATAATCTTTCTTGACTTTGTGCAGGTGAAGTCATTCATTAAATCCTCAACTGCACCTCATTAGTTTCTGTGTCTGCTGCAAGAGTCATACCAAGGAGGTCCCGGGCGGGGTTTGAATGCACATCTCCCGGGTAAGAGTCATGCGCGCTGACCATTCAACCAAAAGAATATCCCCCTGCTCAAGTAGCATGATCACTTGGAGGCACAGTGATAGGACTGTCAACTGTCTCATCTCTCCCCCTCTTTTCACAAGCACATCCTTGTGCTCCA
>JANJYP010005843.1:0-15791 GCA_024605115.1 Rastrelliger brachysoma | reverse complement strand
TTATTTACGATTCAGGGTGCGGAGCTGCTGCGGATCCAATACTCTCATGGGAAATACGAAGTGAAACAGATGGGAACCAAGCACATGCTGTGCATTTCTAGCGTGAGCGTCAGTGACATGGGCACCTACACTCTCCAGGTTGGAGACAAGAGACTGTCAGCCAGGCTTAATGTCATAGGCAAGTGCAGAGTGAAACTCCTAGTCCTAACTCAGAGAGACAGCCTCATCATTGACTACATTACCGACTCTGTGTGAATCTCTGTTTTTGCATGCTCTCTTTTTCTTGTCATTTTCATTTCCTTGAACAGCTGTTCCATGTAGTGTTCTGTCAATGGCTGTGACTTGGATTTGTTTGTAGCAGAGGAGGATATGTTTAATATGCACATATTCACCTGCCTTAACTTTTCAAGGCAGCTGGATTGAACACAGTATCATCAGATCCTGCGAGAATCCATCTTATCAGGTTACAAGTTATACACTTGTCCATTCCATCAGTGGTTTGGACCAATCAGCGTTGTGAATGTAGCTGCCTTGCAAGGTAAGATAGATTGTGATGGAAAGAAGGTTCATCCAATCATGTGCCAAGTATTTTTTGAAAATGCCAGACTTTTCCCAAATATTTTCCTTGGGCAACTTCTCATCTTCATCTGGCACATCAGGTTACACTTACCTATGTACACAACATTTTTCTTATACCTTTTACTACAGGGCATAGGTTGACTAAAAAACAAAATACTTTGCCCCACGCATAAAAGTGCCAGTTGCTAGACATCTTTTATAGGTGTGCTTTTTTAGTAAAAGAATCTTTATATTATATAATGCACCTGCTTTTTATATATTTAATATGTTGTGATTTCTCTGTCCCTTCTTTCTTTCAGATGAACCTCTGAAATTTCTGTCTGACTTGAAACCCCAGAAAGTAACAGAGCGCCAGACTGCTGTATTTGAGATCCATCTTTCCAAGAAGACAGATGCACCACTCATCTGGAAGGTTAGTGTCTGATTAATAAAAGATATACTGAATGACTTAACTGCACTTTTACACCATCCTGGAGAATATTTAATACATTTAGTCTCTAGGAAAACCCCCAGGAGTTTTTGGTATCAAAGTTTTTGCTAACAGTATTCTTGTCAGAATATACACAGGGAAAATGCATGACTGAAAATGAATATGAAACGATGTGTTTGCTTGACAGGTAAAAGGAAAGGAAGTAAAAAGAGATGAAAAGTTTGAAGTGTCCCTATCTGAAGATGGTTTGACCTACACTTTGAAGATTAAAGATGTGAAAGTCAGCGATACTGGAGACTACACAATCAGCATTGGAGACCTCACTGCCACTGTGCCACTTTTCATTGAACGTACGCACAAGTATTTCATGACTTTCACTAACATAAAAAACGTTTTATGTTTTGTTTTGTTTTTCCCAAAAGGGCTGTGTCTTCCTGTTTTAGTGGAGCTAGCAGAAATACTTCCAAGGAAACAAACTTTCCCCTTCAGGCTTAGTGGAGATGAGCAGTTACTGCCTTTTTTCCCCCCTCCCCTGAGATTAGAGGTTCTTTCATAGCTATGCGTAACAACATTATCTTCCCTCTATCTTCCAAATGAAGACGTATGGGTAACATAATAAATCCTCCCTTCTAGTGCTTAGTTGAAAGTAAGCCAACCAAATCCCTCCTCACAACAAGCTCATTTATTACGCCCCTGTCTAACAAGATGCTTATTTGCCCAAGGTGCAAGCTGGGGCATGTAAATATCTTCACAAGGATATGTGGCTGTCCTCTGGGGTTGCAGGAACAGAATCATAGTAATTGAGGTTGTGTTAATTATACTTTTTCATGAGTACACTCTATCTTTCTAGTTGTTTAACCATAATTCTATAAGGTCTGTTGTATGTGTGTAGGGATTGAATATAAAGAAAACTAATAACTGGGTACACAATGTTTTTCATCTAAAATGGTGGTTTTCCATTCAAGATGTGATTAATATAGAAATCACCACAAAATCAATCTTGAAGTTATTCTCTTTCACTTATTCTTGGTCCTTTTTTTGTCTGTTATATTGTCCAGGGATTCCTATCAACTTTACAAGCCAGTTGAAAAACGCCTGTGTGAAGGAGAGAGGCATTGCCCGCCTGGAGTGTGAGATGAGCTCCAAGGACGTGCACATTCGCTGGCTGAAGGATGGGTGTGATGTCACAGCAAGCCGTCGCTACATCTTCATGCGTGAGGGAAAAAGGGCAGAGATTATCATTGAGGACTGTGAGCTGACAGATGAGGGAAAGTACTCTGTTGTCTGTACTCAGGACAATGACTCACACGAATATGTCACCTCTACCTATCTGACTGTGGATGGTAATAAAATCTGTCTGCCTGCACTTTTTCTATGTCACGTAGATTTTTTTTAAGGTCTGAACACTGACCCTGAATTAAATGTTTTCTCATGAAAAAATTACAGGCGACTAAAAGAGACCTTAAATATGATTTTTTTTTTTTTTTTTTAATGACAGAGCGGTTTGCCTCAGTGAAGAGTGGTATGTCAGATGTTCAGTGTCCTACAGGCTCCCCTGCAGAGCTGTGTGTTGTTCTTGATGATGAGAAGGTAGATGGAGTATGGCTGAAGGATGGACAGGAGGTAAGAAATGATGGGTTGAAAAAGTTTTGGTCTCTTCCGTCTCCCTTTTGTCAATCTATCTGACTAGTCTTTGCTTCTACTACTCACATGCTGAAATGTCAAGCAAGCAAAGCTGGTACCATCTTCTTCATAATCACAGTTTTTGTTAACAGTGTTATGTGCTTCTTCTGGGTTTCATTTAATAGATTTCAGAGAAGAGTGGGGTTCAAGTAGTTAAACAAGGAGCTGTCCACAAGCTGATCTTCACGGGTTTGACTAATGCCCATGAGGGCAAGTACACCTTCAGAGCCAAGGGGGTCGAGAGTGAGGCTCTGCTCACCATTGCAGGTGTGCATATGTGTGTGTGTAGGAAAAACTTTCCTGCCATTGTCTAAAATGTGAAAATCACTAAAATCAAATGAATTCTACTAACTCTATAATAGAAGCAAACAAAAACAATCAAATATCCATATTTAATAAATATCATTTGCCAGACCCTCCAGAGATTGATCCCTCTGTGCTGGATTTGTTGGGTGCCCAACCTGTGACTGTGAAGGTAGGGCAGACAGCCACCATTAAAATCCCTTGCAAAGGCAAACCATTTCCCAAGGTCACCTGGTACAAGGATGGTGTGGAGGTCACAGAAGATGAGAGGACCAAAGTGGAGCGGACAGCTGATGGCACCTCACTGGTGCTCAGCAGGTGGATGAGCAAGGAAAGGTGTAATCTGCTGAGATATTTTATGATCTTTCAAAAGATGTTGAAATGTATAAATATTTCCTCTCCTTCTGCCAGGTGTACACGAGAAGACAGCGGTGCAATCATGCTTCGCCTTAAAAGTGACTGTGGCACGGCCATTGCCAACCTTCATCTCAATGTGATTGGTGGGTGATAATTTTTGGCAACCAATATTAAAACTGTTCTCTTTAATGCAGATTTAAAATGCTAAACCTATCTTTGCCACATTGCCCAGACCATCCTAAGCCTCCTCAAGGGAAAGTTGAGTTCCTTGAGCTTTCTGGAAAGTGTATCAAGCTGAAGTGGAAGGCTCCCCGGGACAATGGGGGTAAGCAGGTGACCAGCTTTGTGATTGAACGCCGTGTAGCAGGGAAGAAGTCCTGGAGCAGAGTTGGAGAAGTTGACAGCAATACCACTATCTTCAGTGATGACAATGTAGAAGAAGGGCATATGTATCAGTATCGCATCAGGGCCGTCAACACAGAGGGAATGAGTGACCCCCTCGAGACAGAAGAGGTGCGCGCAGGAGCACTGATAGGTGAGAGGTCATTTGATATGTATCGCAGGGCCTTTATCATCATCATTGTCGTCATTATCATGGTGCATGTGCAAAAGAAAGATGAAACATCATCACACTTCATCTCATTATCCACTTCCCTGTCATTATCATCACAGCCATTGAAATCATCATTGCATTTGCATTAGAGAACAAGTCTTCTGTTTAAATCCGCCCTCACAGAGCCTCCAGGCACAGTTTCCCAGCCACAGGTGTCTAACATAACCAAGGACATGATGACAGTGAGCTGGACACCTCCAGCCCAAGATGGTGGAGCCCCAGTTCTGGGCTACAACCTTGAGAGGAGGAAGAAGGGCAGCAACATGTGGTTGCAGGTCAATAAGGAGTTGCTCACAGGTCAGAGTATAGACAGTAAAATAAAATATAAAATTGTTGTTCTGTCCTAGTTATTTTAAATGTAAAACAATTCCTAGTTATTTTTTTTTCTGTATTGACAGTACATGCTCTTCTATTGTGTCTATCTAGATTCTAAATTAGTGGTGGATGGGCTGGTTGATGGTGTGGAATATGAATTCAGAGTGATCAGTGTCAACAGGGCTGGAGCAGGCAGTCCCAGCACCATTTCTAATGCTGCCCAGGCTAAAGACCCAATACGTGAGTCCTTTGCTACTTACTTCATTTCCTTACCCTTCTTCCATCTCTTTATCCACAGAATCTGGACTACTAACATAATGTAATGCTGGCTTTCGTCTCATAGGATCTCCTGGTATGGTAAGGAATCTGTGTGTTTCTGACTCCACAAACTCCTCTATTTCTCTGAGATGGACACCTCCAGAGCAGGGAGATGAGCCTTCGGGCTACATCCTAGAGCTCCGCCCTGAAGATGCTAAAGAGTGGATGAAAGCCTCTAAGATCCCCATCACTGGTACTGGCTATACTGTGGGAGGACTTCAAGAGCGTATGAAGTATCACTTCCGTATACGAGCTGTCAATGAAGGAGGTCTGGGGGAGCCCATAGAGTTGTTGGAAGGTGTACTGGCTCTGCCTCCTCCTGGTAATATAACTGCATTCTGTTGAGATCTCCTTTTTTTCTCTACCATATTTTTTCTTTTCATTAATTTTTATTTTCTCTACCAAGTGGCACCCAGGTTTAACCTCCAGGGGAAGCTGAAGAACCAGATGGTGGTCCGTGCTGGAACATCCCTCTGTCTTCACTTCAGCTTCAATGTAAGACTCCATCAGTCAGATGAATCTTTGTCTCTCAAAGCTACAAGACCAACGAATACAAATTCTATCAAAAAGTCCTGTCTGTCACTCATTTCCATCTTTTTGTTCACAGGCTTCACCTCCGCCAGTGGTCACCTGGTTTAAGGATGGCATCCGCACCACAGGAAGAGAGGTCATCACCAGCAGCAAGAATCACTCCCAGTTCCTAATTTCGTCCACTCAGCGTTCTGACTCTGGTGTCTACCGTGCGCACCTGAAGAATGACTATGGAGAGGCTCACTATGATGTACATGTCAGGGTTACAGGTAAGTGAGAGAGACTTGGTTGTTTATCCATCTATCTTTTATTTTAAATCTTTCTTTAGTGGATCTTTGTCAACTAAAAATCTCTCAGGGAAGAAACATCTCTGCTTTTATGGCTTTGTGAAAACTTTCCTCTCTTGCAGGGAGAAATGTGAGTTCATTGCAGTTCAAATAAAATATCTCTTCTTTTTATCACCCCCCTCCAACTATTCCCTTTCCATCAGACTTCCCTCGACCCCTGAAGAACCTCCGCCTGGTGGAAGAGGTCCCTGGCACTGTGACCCTGCAGTGGGATCACACCCCAGACCTGGCTGCTAACGATGATGAGGGAGCACATTATGTCATCCTTAAACGAGACACCAGCACTGCCTCCTGGTTTACAGTGGCTGAGCGCGTCTTCAGCAGCAAATACACTGTCACTGGGCTGCTGCCTGGCAGGAAGTACTACTTCAGGGTCATTGCACGGAACTCTATTGGTGACAGTGATCCTTTGGACTCCAAAGAGCCCCTCATCATTGCAAAGGAGAAAGGTGAGAGGGTGGACATTTGATTTCAGCATTACATCATAGCAATAAGCACTTGTGTCTTCATATGTGTATTTATATATCTTTTTTTAAGAGTGCATCAGCAGCTTTCAATTGAAAGAATATGCTTCAAGATCACGTCAGGTGAAACCTTCTTTCCTGCTGCCACTGAAGGATCATGCTGTACACAGAGGCCATGACTGCACCATGAGCTGTGCCTATCAGGGCATGCCAACTCCAAAAGTATGAAATATGTGTTTCTAATAGCAGTGTGGTGCATCTGCTTGAAACATCTGTGGATTAACAAGACATCTGGCTCATTTATAGGCCTGCTGGTATCAAGGGGAAACTAAGATCTCTGACTCCCCTCGGTTTTGGCATAGCACAGCCAATGGAGTATGCACCCTGGTCATCCCTACTTGTGGAGCTAAAGATGGAGGTAAATACACACTGGTGCTGGAGAATCCACTGGGGATGGCCAAGTGCTCCTGTAGCCTGGTGATCTTTGGTAAGTTTTAGAGAGGGGTGGGAGAGTAGAATGGTGGATTAATACAGAAAAAAATTAAATTTCACTAAACTAATTCTTTGTCTCTTTTATGTCTTCTAGATAAAGATGACAAGAGCCTGCTGGAGAGCCTGATCAACCAGGCAGACAAAGATAAGCTTATCTCATAGGACATGCCATAGCAGATGCAATTTGATTGGCCATATAGTACCTGATGCATATACTGTCAGCACTTTCATTAACTTTGGGCTTAAGTTTTAGGACATTAGAAAAATATACATTTGATTTTTTTTTTCCCTGACTTGACAATTGCTTGTGATTGCTTTTTATTTGTTTAAAATGCTGTTTTTTCACCTCTCAACTTGCTTGTACTTGATTTCCCTGGCACATATAATACACAAAATGAACACTAGAGGTCAGAGTTGCTCCCGTTCTTTCTTATAGGCATTCTTAAGGAGCAGGCAAAGGTATGTGATTTTTTTTTGTCAACTTGGTGGCTGGTGGGTGTACTGTACTCATGGTACTAATGGTCACAAAGGCATTTATCCCTACGCAAGAATTTAAGGAAAAACATCTTCATTAAGTATAACAGTCCACAATGCACTATACGCAATACTAAAATTCAAGAGTCTGAGGACAATCTCAGGAAAGTGGCAGAGAACACTCTGCAATATAAGGAACTAGATAAAATCTCTCCTCCCTTTAGCATGTCTTGGTGATTTAATTTCTTCATCTGCATCAACTTTTGAATGTTACCTGCAGCTTTAATCAATGCAGTCCACTGTGGACTATTAAAATGAATTTAGAAGCCATAATGTGCTACAGTGTTCATACAAAATAGTGTAGCCACAAAGTGTTAGGACACAAGCATATTATTTTGTGCTGGCACTGTGATCCAGCACATTATTGGATTTTAAATGAAAGTGAAATTAAGGCTCTCAATCCAAGTTTTGAGTGCTTCATCAGCTGATCTGCCAAATAGCCTCTTCTCACAGAGCACTTGCAGGTAATAACTGGCTGAAATGCACCTCTCACAGACATCAGCAAACACTTGCTATCTTATCTGGTGATGCTCCGACATATCTGTATAGCAGGCATTTACACTTCTTGCTTGTTGCAGGGCTGTTTTTTCTTCAGTCTCTGGAAATGAAACACAAGTCAGGTGATCGACTTGGAAAATCAAGATCTTCCAGTATTTGGCATTTTTCCAGTATTTGGTTTGGTTGCCTTGTGTATGTTTAGGATTAAAGTCCTGCTACACTGTACACTGTTAATCCTGTATAAACGTAATAACCTGCACTCACAGTTTATTTAATTTAATTTTAGTTTGAGTACAGACTGTAACTCTGATTAACTTAACATAAAACTATCTTAACAATTTTTAATCACAGCTAAATTCAGGTTAAAAAGGCCTGACAGCCTCAGTACAGGCATTACCTGTGAGTGGTGTGCTGATACTTAAGAGTGGTCTAATGAGGAGCTGCCAAACAGACAGAGAGAGGTTACAATCCCTCTCCATCCTGACGTCACTATGCTGGCTCACACAAAGTCAATTTCTATAGAGACACCAGGGAACTGCCAATGTCAGGTTGCCAGGTTCAAATCAATTAAGCACCAAACAGACGTCACTGGTACCTTCAGCCTCTTCGCTGCTCAGCTATTGCACAATAAGGTGGAAGTACTTTGGATTGAAAGCCTGAATGGCAACAGAAACTAAAGGCTGCTGCACCCAAAGGGAACCACATGCTCCTACTTTTTCAGATCAATTTCCCTGCTGTTTTATTGCATGGCATATTTCCAATGCAGAATGTGAATCGAGAAGTATTATACAGAAGGAGCTTTATTAAAATGTCTTCCTTTATTTAGACTATTTTCACATTTATTTGGAGGTAATTTTTTTTGTATTTCAGTGAGTGTGTGTCACCAAGCCTTGTTTTTACAAAAGCCATTACAGAGATGCCTTCAGCAGAAGACTGGAGTTCTTTGATGGTAAGACCTTGGCTGCGAATGAATGAGATGCATTTGGAGAGAACTGGCACAGTTCCTTTAGGAATAAACCATGCGATGCTGTGTGTGTGTGTGTGTATGTGTGTGCGTGTTTTAAAAAATTTGAGAGGAAAAAAAGCACACAGAACAAGAGAAAGCATGACGAAGACAGAAAAAAAGGAAGTGAGAAAGGCTCAGTGGTAGCAGTCTGGATGAGTTTCCACAGGTCCAAAGCACATTTTCCATCTCACCCAGACAATAGCGTGCAGCGGTTACTAGAACAGAGCCCTCTGTTGTAGTCATTTCTGCCTTAATGGCACTTTAGCTGCTGAGGGCCAACAGCTTCTGTAGCGCATAACAACAAACAGTCATAAATATCAGCTGACATTTTAAAAGCAGCAACTTTGATTCTAGGAAACAAAACAAAAAAGACCACTAGGCAGTATGGTGAAGTTGCATTGTAATTGCATTTATTTCTCCAATAGATATTCACATTCATAGCAGTTTCACTACAGCAAAGAAATTATTTCAACTCTACAGTCATGAAAAGAAAAAAAAGTGAAATCAAAGACAACAAAGGGAAATATATCATCGAATAAAAATAAGGGAGGAAAAAAGAGCATTTGTTCATAAATGTCAAATGATGCATTGAGACGGGCCTTCAACAAAATGGATCAAGTGTTTTGTGAAAACAAACCCAACTCTTCCCACATTGACAGGAGAAAACCGCATTATGGGCTGCTTTCTCTAAAGATAAAAGAATAATCCTTTTAAAGAAGAAAAAGGTTCATAAAAGTTTATAACACTTCAAAAGCAATTCATGCCTTTTAAAGAAGAAAGTTGATTCTCTCAAGCGCTGATGTGCTTTAACCATCATTGTCAAAATGAAAACTGTCTAAACAGGAACATCAGTTTTCTCTCTGAAAGGAATCGATGGAAAGAGTAAATGAGCATAGACTTTCAAGGATACAGTACACAACAGTCCTTTAAGAGAGACTGACTGGCCTTACTCTGTGTACAGAAAAGTGCAGCTAACAGATGGTGGAGAATAACATTACAAAGAAAAGTTGGCATTGTTTTACACACTTCTCATAAACTCACACTGATGTTGAAGGACTGTCAGTATTGGTAATGAAAACACCCGGCTGTGTAGTGTGCACTTTTCCACCTTTGTAGATTCATTTAAACCTACTTGTTGTGCATAAGATAGAAAGATACACACACACTTCACAGCTCTACATTTCGAATGTCAACCGCTACATGATGATGGGCGCATAACCAGCAAAGGTTTCAAATCCATGATTACAAGAAACAGCTAAAAAACACAAGATAGAGAGAAAACTTTCAAATAAAGTGCTGACTAAATGCAGAGGAACAAGTGAAACTATGGACCTCTCTACTACAACAGCTAAATGTTCCAATTCATTACTCATTACAGTGTAGGCCAGACCGCACTGGCCTCCCACAGCTCTCCCAGGTCCCTTTTGTTTGCACATACAAAGCTCACAACAACAGGGCTGTTGACAGGCAGAGGTAAAGTGATGCGTCTGCTGGCCTGCCATCTGTAGGGGATAGGACAGTGGCTAGCGGGCCAGATGGAAGGGGACTCTTCCTGTGTGTCATATTTCACCTCCTCACCTAATTCTAGCTACAGTATCGCTCCACAATGACCTCCTCCCTAAGTAGAAGGCCAAAAACACTCCTGCACCAACGAGGGGGACCTCTGTCTCCTGCAAAACAAAAGAGTGTTGGATACGTGCGAGCACTCTAATGTTTACTGGANCAAAACAAAAGAGTGTTGGATACGTGCGAGCACTCTAATGTTAACTGTGGTGGATCTACTCAACAAAACGAGCTCAGTTTTCTATTTGCTTTTAGCTTTGGTTATCTCTGCCTATGTCAGATAAAAGGAGAAATGATGAGAGAGTGAATATTAGAGGGAAATCCTCCAGATAGACATAATAATAGGCAGCTTTCTGACTCAATGTGATATTTGAATTTTCTGCTTTACAGCCTGCCATTCTATACAATACAATATCAACTCCAGTTTCCAAAGTCATGGAGAATTTCCAGAGTGTGGGTTGGCCAACAAAAATAATCTCAGAAATACTTCAGAGTAAAGCCTGTCCCCTGGCATGGAGCCATTAGGACTTAAGAACAAAAGTCAGTAGGCTTTATGTTGCAGAGGACAACAAAAGTAGTCCTTACATAAATTGCCCACATAATAAGGATGAGTAGAAGTGCTCGACTCAATCCCATCATTCCCTCATGGTTTGACTTGAGGTTGAATACTGGAGTCAATCACGTTGACAAGGTTTTCATAAACTTTCTGTAATAAAACATCTAAAAGCAAAAAAAAAAGATAAGGGAAACCACTATGCTAAAAGGTACCAGCCAATCTGCTGCAGACAAATGGTGATAGGATAAATTAAAGAGGGAACAAAGGAAAAGTGGTCACACAGACGAACTGAAAAAAGACTTTTGACTGACAAAGCAGAAATATTGTGCTGACAAGCATGCTGACAGACCGAAAGGAGATTGAGGAACTTTCTGGCAAAGCAATAGTCAGGAATAGTTGCTCGGGCTAAAGTGTCTTCCCTGGTCAAAATAAGACTGCACGCTGTAAAGGATCTAACTTATAAAAAAACAACAAAAAAAAAAACCTTGATGAGTGTCACCATCATGGTATGCCTGCAGATCTGTCATGACCACGGTAGTGATGCATAAACACATTCTGGTGTGTGTGTGGTTTTTTTGTGCGTATGCGGGTGTATTACTGGCAGCTCTAGGGGGTCACTGAACCCATAATACAGCTCTGTTTATTTTCCATGCCTGTTTGTATACAGCACAATATGTTATGTTTTGGTACACTTGGACTGAACCACTAAACATCTGTCAAAATAACAAAACCTGTCCCTTTGCTAATTTTATTTAAATATGAATACTTTGTAATTGTAAGCGAATATTTATAATAAAATTGATTTGCTTTGCAGTGCACAAACTGTTAGTGGTATTCATCATAAAGCCAGTAACTTAGGCAATGAAAATATTCACTATTAAATATACTGCATACCCCCCAGTTTGAATGCACCCAATCAAATACTAACTTCATCCTTAATCACAAACACTGAAACATTAATGATGGGTATGATAAGTTTAAGGGCATTGGTAAAATACATTAAATATGTCCAGTAGTGTGTCTACTACATATAAAACTATGATGATTCACAGCATTATCTGGCCTTGAGTTACTTCTGACTTGACACAGGTACATAAGACATTCACTCAAGACACATACGACAAAGACATAGACAATACACACACTCACGCATGCACACACACACACACACTCAAAAACATGCATATATGCAGACATCTGAAGAGAGAGTTATCATTTACTTTTTCAAATTTCCAAAAATGCACTTCATTCTTATGTTGAAAATATTAAAGTTTGCCAGATGGTGAAAAAAAAATGAAATTTGAGAGTGAGGAATATGTGATAGATGAAAGTCAAAATACCAAACAACCTGTCAGGGATTAGCTGCGCTGGATTTTGCAGGATTAAAGTTGATGAAGTGTCCTATGAAGGGAATTACTGGCTATAATGGGATAACTATTCTCTCACATCACAAGCCAGTTCCCTTGTTTCTGATTTTTTTTTCTTTTGCACAACCCAGTCAGGCTGCCCTGCGGCAATGTTTCTGTACATGTCTTTGTGCATATTATGAGTGGACACACACACACACACACACACACGCACACTTGATAAAACAAAGATTCCAGCCTATAACATTAGCCTTTTCTTTTCAGTCATCAAAACATGGTCCAAGGCCAACGACAGCATGAACTGGCTGATCTTGTCCAGCATTAAGAACCCCANGTGTGTGTGTGTGTGTGTGTGTGTGTGTGTGTGTGTGTGTGTGTGTGTGTGTGTGTGTTGACATTTCTGGAAAAACTGCTGGCAGTTAAAACACTATAAAACACCTGAAGGACTTAACACCAAAAAGGAGTAGCAGGTGCATTGTACAGCATGTTATTATGTGTACAGAGGTCTGCTGTGACTGTAATATCTACTGTGTTCTCTCTGTGGCAGCAGGACAGTCAACAAATCTCAGCAGGAAGAGTGATCCATCTTCCACAGAAAACCTTCACCTTCTCTAACACAGTAAAGCTTCTACACAGTGGTTGCTGTAGTAATGCCACTTTCCCTCCCTGACTTTCTATTTCATTGACTTATTTTTGTCTCTGTCTTCCTGTCATTCTTTTGCTGCGCATCTAGTTGTCCAAGGACATCCTCATTTAAAAAAAAGAAAAAAAAAAAGAATTAATCTGCAGAGAGTGGTTGTGGATTTGTAGAGGATGCTGAATAACAGAGTGAACAAAAGTAGTGTGGTTGCTGCAAGTGAAATGGCAGGGACAGCACATAATAAAACAGGTGTGGATATGCTCCTGACTTTAAAAATAGCACCCTTAATTCACAGGAACACAGGGCAAGAGAGTGAAAAACCAAACATGGTTAAGTTGGTAAAAAAGGAGAAGAAAAAAAAGAAAAAATCTTTTTAACAAGGCAGTAAAATGAAAGACAAATTGGACCATGTTAAGTCAACGCGTGTGTTGGGAGTCAGTGTGGTGCTGTTTGAGATGGGACTGTGTGGAAAGAGAGGTAAGAGTGTTAATCAAACACACATGAATGCGCACACAATCACTCTTCCACACATACTCTTCAAAGGTCCCCAGTGACATGCTCCCCTTAAATTAAATCATAACAGTTAAAAGTAAAGTAATACTATAGATAGCAGGTTAATATTACAACACTTGTCTCCATGGTAATTAGGTTAAGAGACAGTTGTTCTAGGATCAGAAGATACAGGTAGGACTGTTGTCGGGAGAGGCTGAGGCATACTATCATGTCTTCATGATATGAAGACAGGTGTTAGACTACCATACTAGTGGGGTAGTAGGGTGACAACCATGTGATGGCTGTGGTGGAGCAGTCGCCATGGTAACAACGGTGTGGGGGCACCACACTGAGATGAGGGCTGAGGGTTGGGAATCTGGCAGTGAGATATGTCCATAATCACTCAAGGCCGAAGGAGGAGCGGCTGCCACCTTGCCAGCTTCATGGCCGGTTGCCGTGGAGATCGTGGTTCCTCATGTTCTCTTCCTGGCCACCTCCACATCCTGGCACTCAACGGCTGACAGCGCTATCAGCATCTGTGCAGCATAGTAGGTGGCCATGATAATGGCACGTGAATGGGGTACAGGGAAGCAGAATTTGTTGACGGCGATGGTGAGGTCGGAGACCATGAAGAGCACGGCGCCTAGGCAGGCTGACAGCTTGGTCCAGGTCCACAGGTCATTGGTCAGCTGCAGGCCTGCGATGGCCCTCCAACCCATGAAGCCAATCAGTGCGATGTAGACAGCCACCAGGTAGGTGAAGGGGCCAGACAGATAGGGGTACAGCAACATGTAGCTCAGACTGGACACAGCAGTGATCACCAGGCCAGCCCGCATGTTAAGAGGCTTCATCCCAAAGGCAGACGAGTAGAGGATGTGTGTGATGGCAAACATCAGAAGGCCTGTGAGATAGTGTATAAATGACTTATAAAGTTTTGTGTTTATGATCCAACAAAGATTATCATTATCTCATTAAAAAAAATCAATTAAAGCATGACTTCAGATCAAGAGATAAGCAGTTCATTAACTTCTTTATGGTAACATTCATGTTCATCTCAACCTTACTGTAGGTCTTATATTTGCTGTTTTGGCCACTGTTCCAATTGGTTATAATACCTTTGCACGCACCAAAGTTATTCAACAACAGCAACAGGTCACAAGTCCAACAGGACAAGAAGATGAATAGTCGGCAGATCAAATAACTTGAAACAAGCCAAGTCAGATTTGCTATATTGCTAATTAAGTTCTGGGGAAATTAAGCATTCCAAAAAGGCAGTCATTTAAAAGGTGTCATTTGATTTCACTTTCACTTCACTTTATTTCACTTCTTATTAGTGATGTTGCTGCTTTCTCTACTTATGATGGCCAATATTACAACAATAAAACATGTATCCTTTAAGATGAAAGCTCCATATAAAAGAGGATAGTGCTGCACATGTGGTAATCAATGTGTAAAGTTTCTCCTCACCATGGACGAAGTAGCCCTGTTCCTGCCATATAAGAAAGGCATCGCCCAGAGCAGAGAAGATGAGCCCAGCCAAGATTTTGCGTGCGCTGGAGTGAGCACCCAGGAAGCTGAAACCATGGGCCAGTAAGAACACCCAGAGGCAGAAGATGGGCAGACATTTGATAAGTGCACTAAACCAGGATGGGCTGGAGGTGGGCAGCCACAGGACAAAGTACACACAGGTCGCCTTGAAGAATGGCACCAGCTTAGGGCCTTCGCTCTTGACCTGAAAAGCAGATTAAATATTTACATTATTAATAGAGGTGAAGTGATTTTATTCAGTGAGTCAGAACAATGTGTTACTATTATCACTTTGCCTCTACATTTATTTTAAAAAGCCATCATCTGACTTAGCCTCTTAGCAGAGGGCATGAAATAAGACAAACAATCTAAAAACAGTCCACAATTCTCCTTATTTGGGAGTTTTTGGATGAGAACAACCTTTGGTCTCTTCAGTGCTGTCACTAGTTTACGTCACTATGTCAGACATGCACGTGTTTTGCGGCTGAGGCGAAACTCAACAGAAACGGCGAGCAGAGGAGGAAATTCATAAAACTCCCACACTCCTCTGACTCCTTGTAACCTTTTTCTTTTCTTCTTTTTTTTGGCTCATTTCCCATCTTACTTTTCTCCTTCTCCTCTCCGTGCCCACTATCTTCTCTGCATCTCTGTGTAGCATATTCAAGTCTCTCTTTTTCTTCCTCCCGACTGTGTCACTGCTCGTATCTCATTCTGTCTAAACAGATGAGGCCCAACAGGGTCACATAAAAAAAAAAAATCAAGAGCTAGAAAGAAGTTTCACAACACCTCTGGAATGACCACCCACCTGTGCTTCTGAGAATCAAAAGTCTCAGAAAATCAGTGAAGGGGAGCAAAGTTGAGTTTTGGTGGGGATATGAAGTGAGTGAGGGTTCACTAGAGCTTAGATCACTGGAGGAGAGATGAGGAGGATCAGAGCGAGATATGGACAGGAGGAAGAGGAAAGGGTCGCAGTGTAGCCGGGAAAAGATTTTGAGAGAGAGAGAGAGAGAGAGAGAGAGAGAGGCTGTTTTGTATTCCTCTCCGTAAACATTCTGTGGAAACATAAAGTGATGCAAACCAAAGCGACGCTGCGACTGCACTGTTCACGAAAGAATAAGTAAGTAGGGCAGAGGAAGGGAAGCAGGAGGAAGTGTAGCTTTAGAAGAGGGGGGGGGG
>JANJYP010005805.1:0-25159 GCA_024605115.1 Rastrelliger brachysoma | reverse complement strand
GGCTGCATCCTTCTCCACAGCAGGTACTGCAGCATTAAAATATCCACACCCAGCACTCCCCTGGCAGATCCCGGTTGCCAGTGCTGCCAACCGCTTATACTTCCATGTCCTTATAATACCTACATTTCAAAAATCATGTGCCAAAGCGACTGGCTGTGGTCCATGTGCTATTCTGTTGACTATCACCATGGCACTGCGTTCTCACTCAACGTTGTGACGAACGGACTGGACCACAGCAACAAATTCACAACCACACATATAATATGATTATAGTTCATATGCACAAACATTAATTCCGCCGCAGTGTTGCTTTCATAAGTATATTATACAAACTTATGGAAGTTCAAATGATTTATTTAAGGCATCATTTCTGAATACAGGCGGTGTGCATTTTTTGTGGAATAGGCATTTTTATACTTTTACAATATTTACATATCACCTAGACCTGCTTTATAGTCAAAAAAGAAATGGAAATCTCCCTTTCTTCATTATGGAACCCTCGAAGATTTAACAGACCAGTGGAAATTTGAAGAAACAATGCAACTACAGGTGTTATCCCCACCTTCATGAAAACAGAGTGGGATGGCCACAGTTCTCTCTCTAACAGGTTGGAAAAGACCACAAAAAAAACACAGAGAAACAGTAGCGTTTGCAGGAATTAGGCGAGGATGATGAGGATGAATGTGCTAAACTGTGGAAATCAAGCTGAGAAAACTAAATTCAAAGTACAAAAACTCACACCATGAAATGGTTCTAGTCTGTTCTAGAGTAACCCACCTGCCAGCTCACATGGAATGAAAAAAAAACTATTATCCATTTTGGAAAGAAGAAAATAGCAGTTTGAAAGTTTTTGTACACTTGCAGCATCTCAGTAGCCAAATTTGAGAGGGACGGTTGACAAACAAATTATCTCTCTGTTTCCATAGCGATCTATGAATGGCCTGTGCCAGTGCCTGTGACAGCCAGATGCCTAGGAAGACAAGGCTTGCCCATAAAAAAAGCCAGTGCTCTGCAAAAAGCCTGTTATTACGGCAATCATTCAATTGGACTTGATTTGCATAATTAAACTCAGTTATTGCCTGGCTCTGGAAGCCTCTGCAAGTCCATGCCCTTACCAGCTGTATTCCCACCATGACAACAGACAAAGGGGCACTTAAGGGAGGTACATAGCCTCAGCTGACCCCTGGATGTGACTAATCTATATTAAGATTATCCACTAAATTGAACTTGATAGGGCTCTGTTTCCTGTGGATTGGTTATATATTTCTGTGTAGCTCCAAGGTAGAAGGCACACTGATGAGGTGAATCACAGCCTGGACTTCACTCAGCCAACTACATGAAAGGCCCTGACAGAACAGAGCAGAACAGAACAGGTCTTGAGTGAGAAATACAGGAGAAATGGCAGGAGAAAAGGAAAAAACGCTGAACAATCACAAACTATAAAGCTTCCTATGTATAAGCTGCATACAGAACCTGCCAAATATCCAAAATTCTTCTGCAGAAATGCTCTTTTAGACGCATGATTTATGGTTTATATATTGAAAGTTATTTGTTGATCTATATATGTTAAAGAATCAAAGCCATAATAATGGACCATTCTTCAGAAATACTAATAAACAATGCAACCAGCATAAAATTCAATGAGAAATACCTCAGAGACGATGCAAATGGAGGTAATTGTTGGTCATGTGACAGTATCTGAAGCCAAATACTTGACTCATGCACACAGGAGTCCTCTAAAATGCAGCTATTCACTACAAGACCAGATAATAACACAACCAGTTCGACTGCATTATGACACAGCATTTTTCACAGAAACACATCAGTAAGTCTATGTCTATAGATTTACATTTGCAAGCTGTCACAGGCCAGTTGACACTTTGTCACACACATTTTAAAGCCAAGCACATCAAATCAGAGTCTTACCTCGACTAGGTGTGGAGTGGGGTTGAATCCACACATGTTGCACACTAAGGAGTGGCACTGTGTGCAGGTGTTGTAGTTGGGCTGTTCTGTGGTGCTGCCTACATTGAGGTTTGTCTTACAAAGAGGACAACAAGATTTAGGTTTGGAGGAGTCCGGAGGAACAGGCTGTTGTTGCTGCTGAGGAGGGCCTCGAGGTCCCTGCTGTGCAGGCTGAGGTCCTGAGGGTTTACCTGGCCCAGGTCCTGGACCGGGAGGTCCTCCTGGTTTGGGGGCTGGTTTTGGGGGCTGTTGCTGGGGCTGAGTAGTCTCAGATATAAGAGTGCTGGCTTGGTTAAGGAGAGAAGCACCAAAGCCAAATAACTTCCCAAAAGTCTGTTCTGGAGGTGGGGGCTGTCGGGATGGAGAGCTCCCTGCACTGCGTGTCTGGTCCTGGCGTGGTTGCTGGGGTTGGTGAGCAGGGGAGCTGCGAGACAGATCAGGCTGGGACGGAGCCTTAGCAATGCCAGGGAGAGGGACTGCCCCCGGGGGTAGCTTTGCTTGTTGCTGACCTGGGACAGCTGGCCCAGTCTGTTTGGTAGGGCCAGGCACAAGATGGGCCTGAGCTGGAGGCTGTGTCTGAGGAGGGATCTGTGTCTGGGGTGTAGGCTGAGTTGGAGCATCAGGTTTGGGTTCTGGTTTGGCCGCATGAGAAGGAGAGTGTATCTGCTGCTGACTCTTGGAGCGTGGTGTGGTCATGTCCATCCCTAAAGCTCTCTGCATCTGACAGTTGAGACATAGCCACTCTTGCACCTAGAAAGGAAAAAAACAACTTATAACAAACATCATAATCTACAGTATCAGAACAATTCAGCATGTAAATGACTGTAATTAACAAATAAGGTTAATTCATAGTTTGAGTTAACAGGGCTATTGCAGATGATACAAAAATACGGGTTAATTCTAGGTTAAATTCAAGATATCGCTAAACAGAGTTACAGAGATGTATTTTGTGTTTCCATTGGCTCCCCACATTCCGCTTTCTTTTCACAGTTCAAAGATAAACTGGACATGAATGTGAACATTCTGCAAGTATATGTTGGTCTGCTTATATGATGGACTGGCTGTTTTCCCTTCCCTCCATCTAATGCATGCTGGGACAGGCACCAGCCAACTCTGAAGAGGAAAAATTGTGTATGGAAAATGACTGAATGAGAGAATAATAATGAATGATATAAAATATCTTGCTGAGGAAGGATTTAAGTGTCCCTGTGCCTCCAAGTGGGCATTTATTGGTAAACATTATTTACCCACAAACAAATGTGGAAGACATAATGTGATAGATGGGGTGAACTCTGGACTTGTTCAATATATCATGGCTGCCCTTGATTTGGTTAGCTTACCTTGTGTCTTTTCTGTGCTTCTCTTTTTTGCTTTCTCTTGCATTCCCGCTCATTACACAACATGTTCCCTTCCTCATTAAAATCCTCCCACCATTCTCCTCTAGTTTCTTGAGCTGTTGTGATTTCCTTTATGTCTTTCCACTACCATCTTCTCTCTAGTTTTCTCTCTGTTCCATATAGGTGCATAAGAAAGGGAAAGTCAGAATGAGGCCTGAGTGATGGCACATGGCCATACATGGTAATTGGCACCCTGGTGCTTTGACAGCTGCCACACTATTGTAACTGTCTTGGACTTGTGGTCATTACATAATGCCTTAATGCATTATAAATGCAGTCAGAAAGGTTGTGTAAGGGTTGAGGTGGGTTGGAGGTTTGGAGTACACAGAGTGGGTGGGCTAGGTGCCATCTTTTTTCCTTCATACTATGTCAAAATTCCCTTCAAACCTGCAAAGATGGATTCATAAAGATTTTTGTAGGTTTCAGCTGATTTTAGTACTGTTAGTTTTTAGTACAAAGACTGTAAATGCACAAAGATCTCCTCACTGCTGTGGAGCCAAATGTCTCTGCAAGCCTGTGGCCATGAGAGATTGATTCACACACACACAAGTCACATGCACACAAGCAGCCCATACACCCACACACATACACATGCTATCTGTGTAATACAGTTAAATGCACACTATTATTCTAATGTTATTATTTTAAAGTCAATATTCAAACCACTGCCTATAAAGTACAAATAATACTACACTACTATTTTAACAACTAACAGTTTTATTATATATAATCAAAACCTAACTGTATTTCACTGTTTCAAATACTATTGATGACAAATTTCAAAGGGACAGCAACACTCTGTAATTGTGATACACACACAGTTAAATAGTATAACCCATCGGATTGAGTGTGGTATTGCTCAACAAATTTCAGGGTGGAGATTCATTGCTGTGTTTCAGACTTTTAGCAGTAAACGCTGCTTAAATAAAAGCTTTACTCCAGATGATATCATCTCATTCTGCTGCAGCCTGATAATCTACTCTGACTAACCATTTCTTTCATTTGATTATTCATTAATCATTTTATTCTATTTGATTTGCTGGGAAAAATTGAAATGTGAGCAGTGATTCATAGATGTGGAACTAGGGTAATTTTGCTGCTGGTCCTTGTGGCAGTGATGTAGAAATGACGTGTTCAGTACACTCTGACATCATCATTAGGAGCAGCTACAGAAGCAACAGAGCACAGTGGGATCAGAACAAGCCTACTTCCTGTCAGCTGACTGACCACATCTTTAAATGGTTCAGCAATTTAATTGGAAACCTCATGTCATCACTGGAAGAAAAAAAAGACCAGTAAGAGGATAACGAGACAGGATTATGAATAGGGACCCTTTTCCCCAAATAGCTGGGTATCTACCCAGCTACATTAATGAAAAATATTAACTGATAAACAGACACAACTATGAGGAGAATGACACAACTATGTACCTTTTAACAGCTTTAAATAGGCATGTTGAAGTTATATTTTGCCATGAAATATGTTGGTTATTTTTCCAAAGGCAAAACATAACAAAGTGACCCTCCAAGTCATCAGCTAAAATGAACATGAATGCAGATAGTTAGTTAATTAGTTATTTAGGGAAGATGGATCTCATTCTTAATTCTACTAACAATGTCTAATTGTTTGATTGTTTCTCCAGCAGACACAACATAAGACCTATTTCAATCTGCTGGGGTAAAGCTGAATTAATTAAGAGAACTGAAATTGCTATTCTGACTACCAGGATCAAACTTTCAGCTGGGAGATTGAAGAAGTGCTGGACATTCACTTCCTTATAAAACTGGAATTCAAGCCAAGTTAATACAATGTTCTTTATGATCAGGGCTCGAGTTGAGGGGGGATGAGGAGGGATGGCATCCCCCTGAAATAAAGATGGTCAAAATTATTCCCCTTCTGAAATGGCCATCCCATGTTAGTTTATCAGTGACTGTGGAAATATTATTCCAACTTTTTCTTTTTGCGCATAATAAGTAGAATATTGTGGGCAAAGTCCACGCACACTTACAATGACATTTAAAAAAAAGATAAAGAAGAAGAATGACCAAGCGACAGCATGATCTAAGGGACTTAAAATGGGCAACACAGATGTATTTCGGTACCCAAAAAGCCCCGCTGTCCCTGTGTCTGTGGCTCAGGTGATTCTACACTGAGACAAGAGAGCAGCAGCTGTTAGCTCCGCCTCTCTTTTACATGTAAAAGCTCCGGACACACTCTGATCCTGATCCACTGCTAATACATCTGGAAGTTTAGTATTTTATTGGCAAGCAAAGACAGTTTAGTTATTTGAAGAAATACAATATTAGCAACAGATATTTACTGAAAAATGTCAATCTAATATGTTCCACAGTAATGAACCAGCTGAACTTAAACTTCACTTCTGTTTTCTTTGTTTCAAATATAGGCATTAGTCTTTTTTGATGGTTTGTTTCAAATTTATTAGCTGGTAAAAACTTATTTCCTGTGGTTTGTGGCTGTACATCATCAAACCAACCAACTGCAACAACTAAAGAATAAATATTTATTTTTTTTGTTTATTATAAATATTGCCTCTTAATTTGGATTGGGTGTAGAATGGTACTTTGTTGATTTTTGTTTCATCATTGTGAATCTCTGGCAGTAACAGTGATGTTTATATTGTAAAAAGTTTGACCACTCCCGGTCTAGCTTGGAGGTAAAATGGTGGAGCGTTTGGGGTCTAGAATATATAGATGAAGATGCACAACTGCCGGTGGGGAGTTCCGGTAAGGAGTGGATGTGTCTACCTGCAGCTGGGTGCCTCTCTCAAAGTTCACCAAAATGATGCATTTGACTTAAACATATACAAAATTTTCTTGCAGGCAAGTATGCCCCCGGAGCCCCCTACAAGGTGGGACATATTCTGTGGGAAACATTGGAAGACTGAATTAATGAATGCAATATCCATAGGATGCATGTTGTTTAAGAGTAATAGAATATAATATAATCTTTGTGCTTTAACAAAAATCAAAAGGGTACACCGTTGGTCTCCCACCATATGTACGGTCATCAATACATATTATCCGTCACTAAATATTAAAATCCACCATCCCCCTGATTTATTTTTACAACTTGAGTACTCTTTAGGATGCATATTTAACCATGAAATTTTCCTTCTACATTCAGATATTATTATGTATGTTTTGACCATAATCTCAGTATGTATTGTAAGATTTCCATTGAAAATTGTGATGTTTGCTGCTTTATAGTGTTAATCTGTCTACCTGTCTTACAGTAATTCTCAGTCAGTCAATCAGTAAGTCAGTCATTATCAGTGATGGGATTAGCAATGTTAAAATAAATGCCATTACTTATTAGTTATTTGCGCCATTACAACGCCGTTACAATACCGTTACCATTGTCGATGGGGTAACACAGGGCACGTTACAAACTGAAGCTCATTAAGGCTGTTATCATCCAAATTGTCTCTCAGTCACAGAAGGACTGAGGAATGGGGAAGAGAAAAGAGAACCACACAAGTGATGATGATTGGCTAATGTCGAGTTAGCTTTCATGCTAAGCCAATCAGAAGCAGCGTTCAGTTTACACACAAACTACAAGCGCACACAGCACAGAGGCCTCACACACCCAAACTAGCAGAGGGAAATGGCAGCAATGGCGAGTTTGAGGAAAGCTGGCAAAAAGTTGAAACTTTTTAAAGTGGAAGTACAGACACTACTTTAATCTGCTTGAGGTAAAAGGTAAGAATGTACATGTGACGTGTGCATAATGTCCCGGACATTATGTGATGTGCTGTTAAATTATAATGTCCACTTAAGCAACTGTGATCTAATGAAGCATCTCTCCACACACTGCTACCATAGTAGCCAAAACAGAGTCAATATCAATTTAGGGTGCCTTTTAGACTTCCCCATTAGCAGAGCAGCATGAGGAACATGCAAAAAATCACATAGCTTATATCCAATGAAACAAAATGGTATGAAATTAAGGAAACACATTTTAAGAGACATACTGATATGTATATTTGGCTATTTATAATAACACCTCAGATTTCATTATTCTGCTTTATTTTCCTGATGTCTGAGTGATTCTTTTTCTTGGTACAGATGGCTTTATTATACAGTAGTCAGACAGGAAATGAATAAGGGAGAATATGTAGCAAAGGACCATTCCGGCCAGGATTCAAACCGGGGTCGGCTGCTTATGAGCAAAGCTCTACGTGGCAAGCACTCTACCTGTGTCTTAATGATTCTGATGAGGACACATAAAAGGCACTTTATGTTGATATTGACTGTTGATGATGATAGCATTCCCTCAGCAAGATATTTAGCCTAATGTTAAAAAAAGAAAAAGTTATGTGGTAACTAGTTACTTTTATTGTGGAGTAATTCAGTTACTAACTCAGTTACTTTTTTTAGAACTAATTAGTAACTATAACTAATTACTTTTTTTTTTTTTAAAGTAACGTTTCCATTGTTATAGCACAATTCACAGACTGAGCCCGCATTATAGATTATAGCTGGTCCCCTGCCAATCCTCAGTATAAGAAGTGATGAGGCCATAGTTTTCACTGTCAATCAGGGGAAACCGAGAAGCCAGGAGCTGAGGTGAACCCTAGGGACAGTCAGAGTAATGTGGACAGTTGAATAAATCAAAAGTGGAGCAACACAGCATTACTTGACACTGAACCCTTCATCCAATAAGAGACTCACAAACGGGAACTCCTCTTTCTGTCATTGTTATTGTCCTTGATTTTTTTCCTTATGTCCAAATTACTGATAGGTTAATCACATTAAGCCCTTTGGGGGGAAAACAAAGCGTAAGAACAAAGACAGTAGCTAAGGGGAGTGCCAGCAGCTATTTATCAATTTCATCATGTCTCTACTTGCCTCCACCCCATCTCTTCATCTTATCCCTATTCGCATTCCCCTTGTTATGAGGCAATCAAGTGGATCTTTATGAAATCTGATCCGCATCAGCAAAAAACAAGCACAGTGCACACTCTTGGTCTCCTGTCCTCCTTCCTTCTCTTCTCAGTTACAAACCTCCATCCATCTTTATTCCTCCTTCTTATCTACATCTCTCACATCACTCCCTCAGACTTTCTTCCACCATCTTCATCTGCATCTCATCTGTACATGTTTGATCTCATGCAGCCTTTATTTCATACATAAACACGGTTCCT
This sequence comes from Rastrelliger brachysoma, assembly GCA_024605115.1. NCBI lineage: Eukaryota > Metazoa > Chordata > Actinopteri > Scombriformes > Scombridae > Rastrelliger > Rastrelliger brachysoma. The sequence goes on along the minus strand of JANJYP010005805.1, from coordinate 16,633 downwards.
GCTTCCGCTTGTTCAGTCCGTGTATTGCTGGATGTGTGTACAATGGTATGAAGCTCGTCAAAGGTCATGAGCTGGGATTGGAGCCCACAGTTCTGCGAGAACTCAGCTTCTGCCAACAGGACGCTTGAGCACTAAGGCTTCATGAAGAACAACAACTTACTGCCAGAAATAGAACCTTTTAGCAGCAAGGACCCACAGAGACTTGGATATGGATCAAATAATGAGTGCAAACCATCCTTGGCAACACACACACACACACTTACATTTTGAATTTTATGTTGATTTGGGCAAGATCTCTCTCTCACATCAGCTAAACTGGGTAAAACAAGGGAATAACCTTGAATAGATTATTGCTAGCGTGGTGTGGACCAGTATGCTTTGTCCAAGGTGGAACATTTTTTAAAATTACCTGAAAGTGTAACTGCACCGCTTTCTCTGAGCATAACTACATCCCAACATAATTTTGAAAAATGCTTAAAGAAAAAACATTTGGAAGAGCCAGAAGTCAGAGCTGGTAGCTATGAAAACAACTCCTCCTTACATCTCATTCTTTAACTCTCCGGCTGTGTGTTACTATGGTTATCAGCTGGTAAAAGTTTTAAAATGTTAAATTATGGTATAAATTGAGCTATCACTGGATCTGTCCAACCACAGCACTGCTCTATTGCAGACAGGTTCAGTTTTGGCGAAGCTAACAGACATAGCTAACACACAGGACAGAGAGTTTTAGTAGAACTCTGGCTGACTTACTTGACCACGGTTTAACATTTTAAAACAAGATTTTACCAGCTGATAACACAGGGACAGACAGCCAGAGAGTTGAGAAGCTGCAGGGTGAGATGCAAGGAGGATTTCTGTTGTTTTGTGGCTGCCAGCAGCTCTTTTTGCCGTGGACAGCCACAGATGGAGAGACCCCCTCCAGCAGGCCAGCCCCGCTGTCACTGCTGTTAGCTGCAGAAGCTAAAACTAAATCAAGCTAAATAAGCTTATATTTCAAAATAAGCACGGGGCTGGGGGAGTTAGGCATTAATATTCTACTATTTATAGAAAATTTTATAATGTCGAGAACACTTGACTCTATGTCAGCTTTGGCCCCATCTTTTAAGGGCCGATTTTAAACAGCAGATGATAGGATGAGCCATTTTCAGCCCATGAAATGCTGATTCCTTATAAATATGATGTCAATGTCAATATTAACACCAGCATTTATGTGTTTCATCCCAGACATCACTATCAAAAAAAAAGTTTTAGCGCCTAGTACCTCATTAAGTATAATTTAAGGTTCTTCATTTCTTTGAGACATCTACTCCACTGCATTTCAGAGTGAAAAGTTTCAGGCTTCATTTTATTATTTATCTGTTGGCAGTCTGCATAATAAGGTGTTAAGGGGCCAGTACAGTATATTCACTCAGAACTGGTCAGATGCTCTAATATTACACCTTTCAGAGGTTGGATTGCACAGACACTGGTCTACAAAAACTAATCATCCAACATTCACACCCACTTCACACAGTGATTTGCCAGCTGTGAAGAGTTGAGAAAGTTGTCAGGATTTTTGGAGAGTTGCAACAAATAATTATTTTCATTACTGATTAATCTACAGATTTTTTTAATTGACAAATCAACAAATCATTTAGACAATGAAATCCATTATCAAAATAGTTGCGGATTAATCCGTTAATTATTAGTCCTACTAATCAGTTCTACTCTCCAGTAGCCTGACACATTGTTTCACATTGTGATGAGCGTCTCAGGACCATCCCATAGACAAAGTTTGCATCGTGGTGGGCGGGACAGTTTCAATTTTAAGCAATCGCCACTGCTTGGTCGTTACGTATGTCATGCACAGGGACTCACATCCTGGTATACAACTCCAATGGGACACAACCATAACTCCAAAATGGAAGAATCGAGTAAAGAGCATTGTCAATTTTGTGACTTAGATCTTCGCATCTGAGGGACTATAATGCACTCAAAATTCATATTTGACAGCAGGCCTCAATCTAAGGGTGACAACACACACAACCAGCTGACTAACGTCACCGCGTTCAGCCCTCCCTCTGTTCACTGATTGGTCATTCAGATTTTTGGCTTGAGAAAACCTAACTGCATTGAGAGTTACCTGACTGTGTGTAGTCGCTAAATGTAATTTAGTGAACCACTAATGGCCGCTCGCCTAGCTAACTCTCCAGCTCTCTTTTTTCATTCCTGACACCATTATTTGGCATCAGGAGATCAAGAGAGATCTGAAAATGTGTTGCATTATCTCTTTATTTAAACAATATCACATCTGCCTTCTCTCTGTAACGACTGACTTTTCACTCCTACTCTGACATTTACTGTACATGCAAAACATTACAACACACAAATTATTTTGATACGGTAGAAGTGATGTCTATACAACTCAAATATTTGGAGACAATAACGCTAAAATAATTATTGCTGGTAGATACATAAATTACTGAAATTCTGACATAAATTTGTTAGAATGGGTTTTAGAGTCTAAAGTTAGGATAATTTGCTTGTGAGAACTTGACACAAATTGAGTATTTTTCAAACTCTGGCCTTAAGAAAATCTTTGTGACCACTTGATCCTATAAGTCTGAAGTATAAAAACTAGAGAAGACTACGAAAGCTAAGGAGACAGAACCCGATAATATAATAATTCCTTGATAATGTAATAACCCTGATAATGTAATCAAGATCTGTAATTAAATCCACTGAAGATGTAATAAAACCTAGTAATGTAATAACTTCCCAATAATGTAATAAAGTGCATTTCCCAATAATGTAATACACTTTTTAACAATAATGTAATAAAGTATTGCATTAACTGGAGGTTATTACATTATCAGGTTAGCCTTCATTTCACAGGTGAGAAGGGTTGAAAGGTGATCTACTGTTAAATTATTACAATATTGAGACTATTACATTATCAGGACCTGCGAAATGAAGGCTAACCTGTTAATGTAATAAACTCCTGTTAATGCAATACTTTATTAAATTATTGGGAAATGCACTTTATTACATTATCAGGTTTTATTACATTTTCAATGGATTCAAGTGCAGATTTGTATTACATTATCAGGGATTTATTACATTATCAGGTTCTACAACAAGTAAAAGGGATTTTTGTCTCACACACTCACGCGTTCGAAGATCTAACACTGAATACATCACACAGGTGCACACGATTTCCCCATTCTTCTTCTATAGTTTGAATCTGCTGACAGGATTCCCCAGGAAAGCTGGGTAGGGAACAATCTCTGAGACAGAATCAAACTTAAGCAGACAAAGATGCAGACAAAGAGAGAAGCTCTGTTTCAGTAATCACAATGCAGTATCACCATGCAGTATGTACAGCAGCTGAGCACTGCAGTTTGGGGATCAGGATGCTTGGAAGGCAGTGGTTTATCAATCCTTTGCAAATTGAGCCAAAAGACATTGAAATTCCTCCCAACGCCTCCCTTCCCCTTTCTGTCTCATCCATTGTGACTCTCACTCTATGCTTAAATCAAACATAGCCTTACACTTACAAACAACTACAATCTAAACAAACCTTTTTTATTCATAAATATTGCCAAGCAGGGAATGACATTCATAAAAAGTGAGTAAGACCGGAGGAAATTATGAGTGGTTGTGGAAAAATCACTGCTACATTTCTATGCACGCTGCTTATTGAATGTCGCTCACCAGGTATGCTGATGCAGTGACAGACAAAGCAGGGAGCCCTGGTGTTAGAGTAGTATGAGTGGTAATGTATATGTTTAAATCTTAAAGTACCCTGCATAGTATAATTATACTGTATAATGCAGTCACATCCTTGCAAACGATAGGCTGCCTCTTCTGTGAACCTTCGCAATTGTTGCTGAGACTGTGTAACAGAGATGTTGATACAATTTGAGGCTGCAGTTTGTGCAGTTGTTGTGTATTTTTGTAGGTGTAGCTATTATTGCCTAGTAGACAAGTACATAATATGAACAAAATTATTAACATTACTTTGCACATGCCTCTTAATAGCAAAAAAAAAAAAAACAGTTTGAGGGGAAGCATTTTAAACATTAAGATACTTTATACTGCTTTTTTTTCACCAATCTGTATAATATTAACATGATCTGCTGTAGAGGAAGTATTTCCATGGTCTGATCAGCCTTATATTAAATGTAATGACCTGACAAAAAATCTAATTAATTCAAATTCAAAATTTCAAAAACATTCACCAAACATAAGCCTATTTTACATAAAACAATGATCTCCATTTACAGGAAAGGTTATGTCCAATAACTATAATATAGCTATTATACATATATCAAATTTGCATGGATACTTGGGGAGCTGCGGATAAAGGGAAGACTTTGAAGGTATGCAGGCATTATAGTTGGCTCTTCTTTAGCTAAGTGGCTAGCTGAGCTAACCATTAATACTATTACAGCTGTGACATAACGTGCGAGTGGTCTTGAATGAATCAGGGCATTCTAAGTTTTCTAACGGTGTATGGCTTGAATATATAAGTTTAAGGGTTGGTGTTTAAAACATTCAAACAACTTTTGCTACCTCCCAACTACCGACTCTGCCCCATAGGCGGAGCAGCGTGAGGTTCACAGATCCAAACAAAAAGACAACTTTTATCTTCATACAAAGAATATAATAATAACTGCTGCATGACTGCACAATCTCTATAATCCAGCAGTGCATGTACACCCACAGTCTCCATCACCCCAGACTGCTGCAGCATAACTCAGTGATATGCTTAGATATGTTAGCATTCTGACTCCGATCTACCTCTGCTCTGTTGAACAGTCTCCGTTCATTAGCATTTTCCAGACTTTATCACTGTGAAAGTAATTAAATGTCTCAGTACTTTTGTAATTGCAAATTTTCTCGCTATCTATGCCCTTAGAAAATATGAAATAGTTATGACTAACTCCTGGCCATAACTTCATGGGTAGGTGTTGCATTCTAATGCCATCTACCCGTCCGTCCTCACTGCTCAAAGCTCTTTTATTTAGTAAATTCTGCCCTCTTCTGTTTTACTTGAAATGTAGAGATTGAAGTTCCTGTGTTATTTTATTTAAAATATAGTTAATACATGCTTTAAGAAAGAGGTGAGCAGCTCAAAGGTCTTTTGTTTACATTTTTTCTTAAAGATAGCACTACTTTTATTTTATTCAAAAGACTGAATGTTTTTACATTATTTGAAATATAGGCCCTGTGGGAGCTGAAGTTTAAAACCAATGTAAACTTGACTTTGATGTAAAAAAGATTAAACAAAATTTATTCCTAAATAGAGGCTGCTCAAAGCTGTTTACAGCTGTCTCTGCTGTCTGTTACTTGAAATGCAGTAAAGACAACTGCAGTATTGTTTGCCATTCAAGTACCCTACAAGTTCCTACTTATCGGTATGTTAAAAGTGTACTACTATTTGACAAGAAATAATGATGATGAATGATGATTTTACTTACATCAGAGTACACTACGTATTTCAAGTCACAATATAGGATTTGGACCTTTGAAGTTCTAGTTATTGGACCTCTGAATTTAAATTGAATAGCCCTGTTTTAATAGATGCTTCATTTACTGCTGAATGAAATAAGCAATGGGTGTTTGTACTTTTAGTTTGTTAAATGCATATGTTTCAGTATATTTTGCCTGTCTTAGAGGCAAAGGTTTAAAAGTGGATGCTCCTGCATGTGAACCAAGCTAAAGATGCTTCTGATATTCCTTGCTAGAGAGCCCTACCCAGCTGACTGCAGCGAGAGGAGACTTTAAATATAGTGAGGTATGGAGTAATAATTAAACCAGTGTCCCAGATTTAGGTTCTGCCAGCTCTCTTTGAAAAATATTTTGGTATATGCAAAATTCAGCATGTAGTGTCTCAGCTGGATTCTTGACCTAGTTCACACTATTTGTCCACTTGAAAGTCCGACTCTGACTCTGCATACAGCATCCTGTGTGCCATAAGAAAAAATAGCTTTTATTATTTCCGTAGCGGTACAGCTGTGTTACAAACTTACTAAATGGTGCATGCAGGCAGGCTGACTATCTTGCTGGTGGGAGAGTGAAAAGATAATTCGCTTTGTCCTCACAAATAATTCAACAGCTAATTTTCCTGCAAAACCTTTGAAGACTAGTAGCTAGTCTCATAAACACAGCTGTCCCACTTGAGTTCAGAATATATTTTTTCATTCAGCATCTCTTGCTGAAACAGCACAGAGGCACCTCAAAGGGACAAGTGGTCTGTTTCAGGGCAAGGGTAACATAGAAACAAAAAAAAACACAGGACGAATGAACAGAGACACAATTTAGTCAATTATCTGACTTGGAACCAGAAAAGTCCCCTACACCTTCGCTGTCTCTCTCACAAGTATAATATTTCCCAATTTGAAACATTTTAATTTTTGTGAGAGTTAAATCTGGAGAAGTCACATCATGATACTTTCTTAAAATTTAATTTGATTTACAGATGTGAATTAGTGAGAGATCCATATAACAAGCTCACTGTCTTCTACTTTGCCAAATCTGAATGCCACTGAATCTCTTGTGCCACATCATGCAAAGTTAGTGGGGGATTAGAGACACTAATGCTAAACATTTGAATTAATTTGGAGGATTAGGAACCTGTGTCTCATTCCTTTAAGGTATAATGGACTTATTCTTCACTGATATGACTGATATAGTAGACTGACTCCTTCCTACACTGTGGTTACATATACAAAGAATATGCATACTATAACATAGGGTGATCATATTTTGATCTCCAAAAAAGAGGACACTCGGTGGGACGAGAGATGCACGTCACAGAGACGCCCACAAGGCAGTCAATTTAAGTACACGCTTAATGGTCCCATGAAAAACAAAGAAAACCAGGACATTTTCATCACTTTATAAAAAACAACCAGGACGGCCAGGGCAGGATGTGAAAACAGGACATGTCCTGTGAAAACAGGACATTTGGTTACACTACTATAACACCTCTAGGAGCTCTCTGTGTATCTTACTATAACTCTGTATCCCTGAGCTGTACGTGTGTGGGGATGTTTTTTTTTTGAGGGTGTGCTTAAACATCATCTGACTGACCAACAGTGACTCATACTAGCTGCTAGTCACAGCTAAAAACCCTTTTTTCAAAAGCACTGGTGGTGGAAAACTATTTATGGACTACACTCTAAGTTCTAAATTTAACCACAGAAGTACAACCTTAAGAATACTACTAAAATAAGCTGTAAAAACTGACATATTAAGTCTTTTAACTGTTACGTACTTACACATTTGGCTGACATATAGCAACTCTAGCACGCATGTTGAATCATGTCACAGCAACAAAATAACCTACCCCCCTTACATTTTGCCCCCCTTCAACTCTGACAGTTTTGTCTGCCCTCTGTGACAAGGTTAATAGACTGTGTTTATCAGAGCAACTTTTGTGGCTGGAGACAACATTGAAGAGAGAGACTGAAGCAAAATAGTGAAGCTGTAGGCCTTAAAACTAAAATGTTACATAGAGCTGAGAGAAAATGGAGAGTCAGGTGATAATTCTCTGTGACTTCATCACTTTTTCATATCACACCATTTGATTATTTATTAATGTAAAAATATTGATTAGTGCAGCTTTAAAAGATAACATATTAACTCATCATACTAATGAAATACTAATTTGTCTAATCACAGTTTCATAATGTATTAAAATAGATGAAACACATTTGGATTGGTTGCAAAATCTATCTGGTGCAACTGTCAGCTGTGGCCACCTACCTGATTTATTTTAATCAGGGAGGATGGGATATATACAGTGCCTCTGCAGTCTTCTGTGTGGGAGCATTTGTTATAACTGCTTCACAGCTTGTGGGTTTGTTGGTTAAAAGATAAAGAAGCAGTCTTCAAACAAAAGCATTAAAGAGTCACGGTTTGTTCAAAGAATGTTTTACATTCATCTCAGGAGTGTTTCAGTGATGCTGAGGTCTTCATTGTAAAGAAGAACACCAAACTGCGTGAATAAAAAGTTTAGTTTTCAAAAATGCCCTAGGACTTTTTTAAAATACATTTCTATATTTGGTCTTTTTGGATTGCAGCACTAAGAGCTGAATCAATCCAGTGTTGCATAGTGTTAGGATGAACATGCTGACTGTTATGGTTAATTTATGATGATGCTTTTCTCTCCTGCTCTGTCTCCCCCTGCTAGCACACAGCTCTCTCTGTCTCTCTCCCTCGTTCTTTCAGCTGTGGCTTCTCAGGACCCGGCCATTGTTGCAGACAGAAGGAGGGTAACATCTATAAATAGAAATTGAACCAATTATAAAGCCGATGTTCCCCTGTATGATGGTGGGGGGACACTGTTGGGGTGAGGGAGGGTGGTACTTTCTCCATCTCGCTTAGCTCTCTGCTTTTTTATTCCCTGTCTCAGAGTCTGTCTTTGACTGTCTTGTTGCTCTGCCTCTGTCTGGCTTTCACCTCCCCTCTTTCATCAAATTTTAATGAAAAAGCTTTCTCATAACTAGTTTCTTTAACTTGGTATAACCCACATCATATCATTATCACATGCACACACCTACATACAGTACATACAAATGCACATTGCTTACACATAAGCACAACTGCATTGGCAAATTCTCATTTCTTAGCCTACGCGTGTAAATACCACGTCCTCTCAGCTTGAATGACAGCCATGAAACAGACTGTGGCGTACAACACCCATTTGTTGCTCACTGATTACATCTCTCTCAATTGCACTCCCATCACCACATATTTTAAAGCAACTACGAGGAGTTCTTCATTGGTTATGAAACAGTCTCAATTTAACGCTCATGCCTCTATATGACCTACATAACAAACGACTCAATCAGAGAAGATTGGCTATACAGTTGCTTTAAATGTCTGCCACTGGTTCAGATTCCCTGTAAAATCAGGCAAACAGCTCAGAAGAGCCTATGTTTACAATACATGTTGTACTGTAGCATTACAGTGTACACAAACGTGTACGTGTAGAGTGTGCAAGGGGAGGACATTTCTCTTTGTTTGATAACGTTGCAGCAACTGCATGCTAAAGGACAAATAAACATGTCTACACCACCACACAACCTCAAGAGAAGGTGCCTCATTACTAGCCTGGCTAATACCACACCTCATCTCAATGTAGATTGAGATTCGGTCTGGGAACCATCAATTCATTTTTTGTATTGAGGCGTGGTTTACAAAAGCCCAGAGCCATTTATTGGGCACTATTAATGTCTAATATATTCATGTGTACATAGCTAATAGCCAATCATATCTAACATACCTGATGATGTATGTACCTCAGCCGAAATAAGAGGAAAAAACGATGGGATAGAGAAATAATGGTGTCCAGCAACTATTGCTGTTTGTGAAGGTAAACATGAGGATTGAAGGTATATATCACTCTACAGACATTTTTAGCTTTTGTGTGTCGTTATTGTCTTGCTGCCACCTCCCCTGTTCTGTGATTGGCTCCCTCACTAAGGGGAAAATTAGGTCCATGGTGTCCAGACTGATTTGCAAAACTAAATGAAATCCCATGCAAGAAAGTATGGGTATACACAGGCTACCTTATTGCTGGATTTGGTGTGAATGCAGCCTTACTTGTACTCACGGTGGGTGAATGGCACTAAGACAAAGTTCACTTAGTTTGACTATCTTCATATTAGTTATAAATCTTACATAACTATAACACATACTTCACTGCTCGGCTGTGTGCAAACAGCTGCTTATTTAAAACAGAAAAAACAACAAACACAACTGCGCTTCATGTTGTAAAATGTTCATGTTTCATGTTGTAAAATGTATTCATATGTAGTCACATGTTGACGTGTTTTTTTTTACTGTTCTCACACTGTGCTCCTACAGGAGCGTAGTCTGCGGTTTGCCTTTTTTTCTCCTCTTCTCTCCTCATGTTTATACGCTTTCTCTCTTTTTCTCAATCCCTTCCTGTCCTGTCTACCCCCCTTGTCATATTATTTGTTATGCTGTCTATGTACGGGCAGGATGGTGGCTAATTTCGCATGTATTTGTGACATGTGACAATAAAGGCTCATTCATTCAACAGTTTTAAAAAAAATGTCACTCACTTCCATAACAAATGCACAAGCTAGAAATATCTATATCTTTATGATATGAGGTAGTGCTGCTTGTGGGAAATGCAGTCTTTGTGCACAGTATTTTTTTTGTCCAGAGGGGCGACCAAAATCTACACATAATGAATGTTTCTTGTTGTAACTTTAGCACAGCTCCAACTTGCATTTCAAAAGTTATCATTATTCTTCAAATAATCCTTCACAAAGAAGGACTGCTGTCATGAGAAATTTGACTGACAGCGTGACTTCTAGCTAAATAAAAAAGAAACTGCTTTTATTTATACTTGATTCTGTACTGGAGATACCATTTGGGACTTTTTGTGGAATAGAAATAATCTAAAATATCAAAATGTGGAATCATCCTGGGTTATCAACACTTTAATCAGCACTGCCATATTTCCTTTAATTTCAGGGAAAATCCTCTTCAGTAACAGATTTTCCACATATTGTCCCTATAATCTGGGACAGTTCAATCAGTATCTGTGAACTATTTGTAAACAGAAACACATCTCTGACAAAGCAGGACATGAACTCTGAGAGATTAGTCCTGGACCTGCAATAAATGAGATTCTATTTCTGAACAGAAAATGCCACTGATAATTTTTTCCTGTCAACACACTATGAACAAATTAAATTATTTTATTACCAACAGTTCAAAATATCTCCACAATTTGTGCCTCGATATAATCCCAGAACTTATTTTTAAGTTATGTAGCTCTTCATATATGAACACTCAAAGATCACAAGGCTTAGGAGGAACTTTGAACTCTTTGGCATTGTTCTTTTTCCGCTGGTCTGTCCTTGTCATTACTATAATTGTAATTCCCATCATCATCATCATCTTCAACATTATCATTCCCATTATTTTTCGGAAACAACATCACTATTTTCATTTTCACTGATAAGGGATAAGGGTGTGTTAAATATGCTGCAGTGGCAACACTCCATGCTAAGTAGGTTAGGGGGGTAAAACTTCAGGTCTCCAGAGGAAGAGCGCTTTCCCTCCTCATCGCTCTCTCTGTCAGCATCTGACAAGCACACCAAGGCTGAGCTGAAAAATACCCATAACATCCACCTCCGCGGTTCTCTTTACTGCCATGCTCTCTCCTTCACTGCCTGCCATGATCTATTCTTTACTGTCTGTCTCCGCTTTGGTCCATGCATTTCTTTCTCTTCCTTTTCCATCTCCTCCAGTTTCCTCTCTGCTCTCTCATGATGCACTGCGCTTCCTTCTTACACACATAAATATGCATTTGTACATGTATGTATGCATGCAAGCTCGCACGCATACATTAGTTGATATTTTTACATACACACATCTACAGTTCAAAAACTTGTTATTTTCCCCCCTGATAGCCTGTAGGCCAGCTTAACTGACATTGCATCTTGGCTGCAATTTGCAACATGACTCACTGGAGTTGATGTGAAACTTTGTGACAGATGACACAGCCACACTTGACTCACAGTAACAGTGAAGCATAGCCTAATTCAAATTAGGCAAGTGATTTATTTTAGGATGAAGGAAATAGGCTTTATCAGCTACCTGTTAATTGTGTTGACTGTTTGGATGCATTTGAATGACTGTGAATGATTGGGAGATGTGTTTGCTGTGTATAGTGGTGTTATAAAAAGCTTTCTCAGGGTGAGGCTCTGGGCATGATTTGGATGCTCACTAGTGTCTGTCAGATAGGATGGATATAGTTTTGTTCAAATGTTATGTACAGTACATTTACTATGTAATATCCCTTTTTTAAAAAGTAGCACTTGTTCAAGATAATGGACTATGATTCATTATGGCTAATAGGAGGTGAGCAACACATTTCTAAGCACCTCAGCACAGAAGTGTGTGATAACTCAGTCTTTGTGCATGAAAAATAGACCTGCTAGATCATTAAACACTTGATCTATCAAGAGGAACCATCACTATAACTGACAGCTCTCAACCAGCATGCAAGTAATTCACATCCTGACTCCCATTTAGCTGGTGCAATCTAGCATGTCAGCCTATTTGATAGCAATGGAGAAATAGAAAAATAATTACAACAGGACTGTTTCATAAATTTTTTTTAAAAAGAACATAATTGTACGAGACATTATATTCCTGTACTATGTCCACATTAAAACACATTCTATATATGGTATGACTGATTTAATTTTCTCACATGATAACACCTTCCTCCCCATCGCCTACTTTGGATGCTATGAATGGGTGGTGCTGTGAAACAGCTAGCAGGAAAAACACATGAATATCTTGAAAAATTAAAGACCATCTGAGTCAACAGCAACCAGACAGTCAGAATACATGTATACATGTTCATATATGTAATTCACCACAGGGGAAATCATGTTACACACAAAAAGCCTGAGGACATCTAGATGTGTGCTCCTATTAAAAGTAGAATTCAACAGCCTAATAAAAATCAAGAGGACTTTGAAGTATATCATGGTTGTCCATGTAGACAGATGCGTAAAAATATTTAATTTTCATTACATTTAATTCCTTCCTAAAACCACAGGCTTCTCCTCCTTTTAGCCTTTCGCAATCTGTAAAAGCATACGCCTAAATGCATTCATTCTCTCATCCTCATGCATACCTTCTATACTATCTTTGTTTATGTATCAGGTTGGTGGTTGGTTGTTGAAGGGGGAAAGAAGGAAATATTTCTGTGATTAAGAATAATAGCACTGTTTTCATCTTTGTAAATCTCAGCTGAGCAGCACTACCTACCTCTGTGAGGTGAGGGTTTGGGTTAAAGCCACACTGGTTGCAGACCATCAAGCGGCACTGTGTGCATGTGTTGAAGTTGGGCTTGTCATCCCCTGTGCCCGTCAGGTCAGCGGTTTTGCAGACGGGACACAGTTTACTGCTGGGCATGGGTGCAATTTGAGGCACAGAGTAAGGAGAGGTGGGAACACTGCCTCGGTCCGGGGACACAGAAGGGGACCTCCCAGGCTTGCTGCTACCTACATCCACCTGCAAACTTTTCCTGGCCACATGACCCTGGCCCTGTTGCTCTCCTTGAGGTGTGGTAGACTGAGGGGTGTCGTGTGAGGCCAGTCTGTCTCCTGTCCCATGACTGCTCTGTACTCCCACTTTAGGTCCCGGGTCTGATGGAGGTGGTCTGGGAGAGAGGGTAAAGACAATACAGAATATTAGAAAAGGCTCACACCAGGTCTGGGTCCATGTGATGCAGAGGCTGAGCATGTGTATGCACATGCTACCAATCGCAGGAGTGTTCCTGTCTAATTAATGATCAAGTGGCACTGTGAGGAGACAGAGGACAATGCGGACAGTTTATCCTTCTCATACTTGACATTTGTCATCCAATTATGTATTCTGATGACATCTTTATTCTGGAAAATGGGCTGTTAATAGAATTGACTATTTATAGCCACATAATACTAACAGTGCAAAGACCGAGTCAACTGTTGGGAAATGTAATGATGGTAAGTTTGTTTTCTGTCTTTATTGTTTAGTTGTTATTAGTTAGGAATACATCCTCGTGCTTTACCAGACCTGAATGTTATTCAGTCCTGTCAATATTGGTGTTAAGCTAATATGCTTATTTCATTTTTACCAAAGTAGTTGTCAAGAAAATTGGATGTAATAACCAAGCCAATGTCTCCGTTAGGGAGTGAGTCACTGTCATGGTCTATTGTGTTGTTCTATTTGTTCACCTCAAGGTCACTTCTTTAATATAAAGTTTGCACTGCAGTGTTAATATATGTTTTTTTTTTTTTTGCTTTTTCCTCATGTACAGATAATACATTTCTGGGCTCACTCTGCAGTGCTGTATGTTATTGAATTCACACTATAGAGTAATAGTTATCCAGCCTAACTTCATGTATGTTCATTAATACTCCAAGGTAAGGGTCATCCTATACGGCTGGACCGATCCTTATCCTATTTTACACTGTGGTCCAAAGAGCTGGATTCTAGTGTCTTCTGTGGTCTCAAGATGGATTCAACTGAGCAAGTGCAGGAAATATGTGCGCCACCATCTGGCTGTCCCAAGTGCGATATTCATCTTCCACTCCACCTAGCAGACTAAGTAGTTAGCTCCTATTGGAGCAAAGCTATATCGATTTCATCCCTTCAGCCCTCAACTCATATACAGCACAGCATGGCAACAGTCATAAAGAGGAAAGCCTCAATGAGGGATACTTAACCCTCATTGGAAGCCTCTATCCACTGTCTCAATCTTACCTAGAGAGGAGCCACAGACAACATCTCATCCCTGTAGCCTATATATCCTGGGACAGATCTAAAGCAACCACCTATCATAATCCACTGGTATAGTCATCATCACCTCATTGTCAAGTCATTAAAGGTCTACTTCCAGTTCCTCCTCCAAAACCAGAATGCTACCCACCTGATAGAACAACCATTACAGCCAACCAAACGCTCCACTGCAACATGTAGGTCAGGCTCACTTTGCTGCACCACAGAAAGATGAATACCAAAGTAACCATTACGGAGCACTGCAACAACTTCTACTACAGAACCAGTCTTGCTATCAGCAACAGACAGCACAGTCAGCATCACCTTATTCCACACATCCATCACAGGCTCATTATGTTGCTTCACCGTGGCTGTGGCAGATTCAGATGCCCCATTTGTGTCCATCTTGGTCAATAAGTAGAGAAAATATATCTTCAAGGTATCCATCAGCACCTGTACAATTGGGACCCATCTCAACCCTAGTGAATTCACAAGACTTAGGGTAGCCTTGGAGAACCACCTCCCATTGGAGAACTTTGAACCATTTAAATACCAGATCCCGATGAATGTCAGTATAAAAGGTATATTTCAAAGAAACCTCAATTTATACATAGCAAATTCCATAAAGATGTTTTTTTTCTATATCTGCACCTGACAAAGAGATACTTTGGCCTTGAAACATTTGACTTTTTTCTAATACAATACAACTGAAATTCGAAAAGAAGCTTTCTATTGAGTTTTTCTTGAGAGGCAAAAATCATATTAACAGTAACAGCAGCAATAAAGCTTGCTGAAAAATGTAACCACAGCAACCATTTTGGGCTGGTTGAGGAAAAGACTTTGGGGTTGATGGGAGAAGGATGCTAAGTGGGTGAGTAACAATGAGTAAGGAAAAAATGGAGTAAGTGATTGAGGGGGATAATGAATATAAGAGTAGAGGAACATTAGTTGCTAATTCATGCTGTATTTAGGAGCTTTATTTAGTTTGTAGAGCCTGTGTCCTCTTAGTGCTGCGTTATAAATATAAAAGGTAATTTATACACAACTTAATGCCAACAGACAGCAGTACTTCCTCCTGTTTGGTATATCTTAGAACCCTTCAGCTGTGAGAAGCCTTACGTACTATTAAAAAGTTTTTATTGTTGTTCGCAGTGTGATATCAGACTACTCAAAACGTTGGCCAACAGAGAGGCAAATGCTGAATATTTTATATGGTCTCTATCTGTTTCTGTGAAGTGCTCCTTGTGGCTTGTTTTCACTCTTTGAAGCTGTTCTGGCCTCAGCGATGTGTTCGGGTGGAACAAAGGTAGCACATGAGACAACAGTATTGTAAACTTTCAGTTGTCTTGCTCATTCCAGCCCTCAGGCATTAATGCAAATAGTCAAACAGGGATGGAGGATTTCCACTGTCATAACAATTTAGACCTTGTATTGTCATGCCCGTCATCTTCAAAGACAGTCTCTGCAGCAGCTCTACATCCACAGTGAGAAGAGGGTGGAAATAAAGGAAGGAATAACAGAGTTAAAATAGAGAACTGCTAGCATTGTGAGTCACTACCGATGACTTGAGCTGCTGCACAACTCCAACCTTGTTCAAACCATCACTGGAATTTGAAACTGACAGCACGCTGACTACAACTATCGCTCTGTTCAAGCAATAGTTGGACTTTCAATGGACTTTGAGAATAATGCTAAAGCTACTAACCACTTATCTAAGTCTAAATCTTATATGCTAGTGTCCTCACAAGATAGAAGGTGGTTTCCCATAATGATTATCACTTGAATGGCAAAGGCACCAAGTGGAACCTCTTGTGATTTATGTAAAGCCTTAGGCATGGCTTATTAAGGTTCACAAAAGACTTAAAACTGGAAGACTACTTTTCAAAAGATTTCTTTAGATATTCTCATCCATCAGCAAATGAGAGTCCACTGAGAACAACTTGTGGCTTTGTGTCTCAAGCACCACAAATTGCCTGCTTTATCACAACGTGAATACTGAAGGGTTTGTAAGCTGCCACTCTTCTGTAACGGGAGCTCCTTGTGAAACTTCCTATCGAGGAGAAGCAGAAAGAGAGTCGAATTCTCTACGCAGCCTCCCTAATGTGACAATATCCCAGTGTCACTGCTGAAAAGTCAACACAGACAGTACACAAGTTACAATGGCAGTTATAGGGCGATATCAATCATAGAAGATGCTATGTAGGGGTGGGAAAATTTCTCAATTATACGATGAATCATGATGTGGACGAGGACAACACTGCATTGATTAACAAAAGTCAAGAATTAATTATTTAAATGTTCGTTAATAACTTGATGTTTAAAAGGC
>JANJYP010005804.1:0-10844 GCA_024605115.1 Rastrelliger brachysoma | reverse complement strand
AGCTACGTCTAAAGTGATGGAATTTTCCTAGCAAAAAGGCTTTTACACTCCAAATGGAATGCAAAGGTCACTAGTAAATTTCCAGCCCCTGGGACCATTAAGCTGGGCAAAGGGAGCGAGCAGCAGGCTGTTTTATGGAGCCTGGAGCTGTCTGCTGACAAACCCAGGCCAGTGGGTTTGGTTGGGAAAGCCACAGTGGCACTCGTGGGAGCTTTGCCTGTGATGTGTGTGGCAAATACAGATGTAAGAGCGGTTCTGGTGCGTGTTGAATGGGCATGCAGAGTGAAGTTTTATTGAAGCCGAACATCAAAATGAGGAAAAATCTGATTTTAGTATTGTGCTTGTTATGAATGCACACTGCATGTGAGGTAGAGTCAATAATGAGCCATCTGTGCCTTGTTTACCTAAACACTATAAATTTTTTGTGATGCATTTTTAGATTTTTGACATTATTATTTGATATCTTTTAATGTATATAAATGTAACTCATATGTCACTCCCAGTATTTTTAATAGGAGACAGTAATTCTTATTTTATAGCCATTTCTGTCCTGCAAAGTATTTTCTCTGTCTCAATGGTTATCATGTGCTGAAATATAGTAACAGATTTAGTGTAAGGTTTTTTTTTTTATTATTATTATTATTCCACGCAGCTTCTGCACTTCAAATATACTCACTTCTGTACCTGTAGCTTGTTGTGCAAATGAGTTCCACAGGGTATTGCCCAAGGCAGAGGTGGGTCTTCTTGCAGCACATTAGCCTACACCAAATGAGAGCCAGGGGAGCTACTGTGCAGCTGTGGCAAGGGGAGGGACTGCTGCAGTGGGCCTCATCAGTGTTATGCAGTTTGCTCAAGGATACCATCAAAACAAACAAATAAATGTGCACTCATACAGATAACACAAACACATAACATGAAAGAAAAAAAATCATAATGTTAAATTAAGGCTTCAGTGAAATGGTGAAAAAATTATCCAATTGTTGTAAGTCATGAGTATCACAGAGGGCAATGTAATTTAATGTGGCCTTTCTTGTGCTGTGATCATGTAGGCACAGCTGCCCAACAGCTGTGTCTCCATTTCCTTCTTGCACCCAGATATAAAGCTCTGCAATGATGACTGGTGCATCATCTTGCAGCACAGTGCACTGATCTGTATGAAGGTGATTGTGATGTGATGCTCTAATTTGGGTGGCTATCACACTTAATGTGAGGTAAAGCACCATAACAGTACTACAAAGCCTCTTCCTTCTAAATGCCCCCCTCATCCCAGCCCACTACCTCCTCCTCTTCTGTGCCACAGCTCTCACCGCCAACCCTCTGCTGGCTGTGTTTCCCCTTTGCCCCCCCCCCCTCCCCCCATTCCCCTCCTCACTCCTCCCTTCATCTCCTCTCCCCACCAGGGGAAAGAGTTATAGCTGCCATAAAAGGCAGGTAATGCATTGTTAACTAATTCTGTCTGCTCAGAGCTGATATATCCTCTGCTCTAAATCTCTGTGCTTCCAATAAAATGCAAATGCTAATGCTTGCCCTCCATGAGCTGATATCATTTTTAACAGGCCAGAGGTAAATGCTAGAGAAGGGTGGGGTGGGCCAGAGTTGGTCTGACACAGTAAGGATTGGAGAATTCTGTCAGAAAGACCCCCAGACCTGGTCCACACACTACTAGCCAATAATGTACACATATGACATGTGTGGATGGCTATGGGTATGAGTAGCAGTGGTAATTTAAAGCTAGTATTCTAGTTTAGACCTGGTGTGACTTTTGTTATTTAGATGCCAGCACTAGAAGCATTTCAGTCAGTACTCATTCACCACCAAATAACAGAAGCCAATTTGGCTGTGGATGTAATGCATCATATTTCCATCTTAATAGTAGTGTCATACTTCGTGTAACCTTGGGCTTCTAAATATTGATCCACTTCTAGATTTTCAATTATCCTGTGCCGTTTTTCTGCCATCTGGTAAGGACCAGTGATTTGTGTTCCTTCATATCTGGAGGCTTGTCCTGTAATTAGACCATAAATTAATTTGCAGAGAAGAGCGAGAGCAAAAAAAAGATTGAAAGCATTAAGTAAGTCTTCCGTGACTGAAGACAGAAAATCATAGGCAACCACAGCACAGTGTTTTATTCAGTAAAATAAGATAATTGGATTACAAATTCCAACACCATAACTTTTCTGTTCCTTTATGTCACTTGTTTTTCTTGCAAGTATTTAAAACCATGCAGCTGCTAATGATTGCTTGTAAGTCAGTTCTTCAATAAATGGCTAGAAATCATCCACTGACATAATTATCCCTAATTACTTGCAGTGTAGCAGCAAAATGATTAGGAAAAATGGGGCATATTAGTGTCAAAATGTGTGTGAAACTTGCAGTGAAATGTGCTTTGAATCCATCAGTGGGTTTAAAATGACCCCCCATCCAGGCAGACAACAATTGTACACTTCAGATCTAGCTTTTATTTACAGCACAGCTCAAGTGGAGGTCCTAAAAACCAAATGCATCCTGATTGATTTTAAATTAGGAGTATATGCTCTCCTGCAAGATTAGCTCATTGTCCCCTGCTGCTAAATTACACAGCAATTGTAGCTGTCGCTGTACACTGCCTGAGCACTACAACTGCAATTCTCTTTGCCATGTGGAAATTGACATTAGACAAGGCCAAGTGACTCACTAAAAGCAATTAAGATTTTTTAAAAATCCAACAGAATGGGCTTCTCATGTGGTGGAAAATGTTAAATCAGCAGGGTCTGAGTTTAAAACACAGCATACAGACTACAAGATACTCTAAAGTGAGTTAGGGTAAAATGACAGTAAGCATAGTAGTCTGTAGATGGAAAACTGTATTGGTGTACCTGCTCTACATGATACCTTGGGTATTACTTAGCAAGGCCACAGCTGCCAGCATACTCTGATCATATCTTGCGGGGCATGAGAGGCAAGGTCAGCTAACGCAGAGCCTGCCTGCTCCCCCATTCTCCATCACACAGTCCCTCAGCCCCTGGCCTCACAGAGGAAACACGCATGACTGTCGCACTGCCACAGACAGCATGTGTCCCTGAATTTATGATGGCGACTTATTGGCGGCCTTTTACGTTAAAAGTCATCTTTAGTTTCCCAGTGTAGCTGTATGTGTGGCAAGCGTTAATCCATTAACATTCAGAGCAGACACGTACAGAGGCTGGCTCTCTGCCAGCCATGAGCTCTGACAGCCTTTGACCCACCGCTGACCACAACATTCTCCTGCCTCTGCTCCCAGGCATAGCCTGCCCCGACATAATAGAACACCATAAACTATCTAATGTTACACTGTATATGAATGTGAAGTATTATATGCTTGAGGTCTAATATGCAAGGCTTATAACTGAGTGAGAAAAGTCCAGCTGCGACAGCCCCATTTTGGCAGAGAATGGAAAAAATCACATCTGTCTACTGTAGACCTCTCCACATCTTACAATTTAATCGTAGGATGTAAAAATGAACATAAAGTTTCATCAAGGATTAGAGTTCAGAGAGGCCATGAAATCCCTGGGATTTTCTGTGGTGGTATTTATTTCAACAGGAGATGTTGAAGTTCATATTAACTGATCCTCAAGGAATACTTCTGGCTGCACTTAAAATACTGCAAGGCTTGCCCAGGCCTCAGAATAGAGAGCTTTCAACAACATGGGCTAGTCTGCTGCTGAAGGTGGCTCCTGAACTGATTATAATTTTAGTGGAATATAAAGCCTTGATAAATACTTTATAAAGCCAAGTTGCATAACAAATCTAGCACATAAAAGAAGGCGAAGATGTTACTTCACACAGGATAAAAGGGCTTTTGACAGGTTCCTGAATAGGTTTTATAATTCAATATTACAACCACCGTCCTTGTAAGGGGCCTGTCAGCTCCTGAGTCCCACAGGATATATACGTTAAACACATATTCAAGTGCTCACAGTCTAGTCCATTACACTGATTAGCAGTAAACACATTTGTAATAAAACTTAGTGAAATAGAGCAGGATAGTCTGCACGCTGATTCATGGTAGAATCTGTGTGAAATATAATGTGTCCCGGTTGTCATAGTTCTGAGGGTGCAGGAGTGATACAGGACTTCACTTTCAGAATCTGTAACACATATGAGCCAATTTATCCAAACAGCTCATGTCTAAACATTCAGTCCTTCATCTCAACTGTTGGCCAGAAATAAACCCAACTCAAGGCAGTGTGGCAGAGGTCCAGTAAACGTGAGAGAATCTGGGAAGCAGTGCAGACCAAACAGCTGTCTTTCCACAACACAGACACTTCTTGCTTCTAACCTCCTGTTTTACCTGGCTGTCTGATTCCCTCTCTCTATCTGTCTCTTTCATTACCCTCTTCTAATTTCACTGTGTCACCGTGGTTTGAAATCTGTTCACCATGAACTCAACTACACATTAAATAAGCATTATTGGAAGGTTTAATGGTGCATTTTAGCACAGAACATTTTTTTAACCAGGGAGAGGTTATTAGAGGAAGAAGAGCAGGAAGAAGAAGAAAGAGTGGATCATGTGTTTCCACTTTTGACCTCTCCACTGTGGCATGTACACACCTGGTTCAGTTTAGAATGCCATTTCTGTGGAATAGCTGACGGCAAACCAACGAGTGGTTTCATCTGGGGAGAGGAGGTCTAAATGTTTAAACCACAGACTCTTGTCTCTCAAAGATGTGTTCTGAAATTTGTTGTCATGTCAGCAATGAATTACACTGAGATGCAGGCACAAAACCAATGACTCATTGTCAGTGGTAAATCAGTACTCATAAGTATCTGTGTTGAAACCTGAAGAGAATGGTTTCACCTGTAGGCAACATCAACAATCTTGTTAAAAAAGAAAGTATGTGGTAGATGTTAACTGGCCAAGAAATATAATCATTGATAAGTTTTGTTAGCAGGACTGCATTACTTAAAAATGACAACTTTAAAAGGCATATTTTAGCTCCAACTATGTGAAAATGTATGTCAGATGTGTTGCCTCGATGATGAGAAGGGCAAAGCACGGCCACCACAGTCTCTGAGCTACTCATCTGTTTCCTATTGGAGGAAGTGATTCTGGCAGGAAGGCAGGGGCAGTAGATGAAGGCAGGCTGGGATAGAAGGACGGTAAAAAGAAAGTAAAGGGGCAGGGAAACAGGAAATGACAGTGTGACCCACTGGGCCCACTTACTAGTTTGCCAGAACCCCCTGGCCACAGCCAACCTACTGGGCCAGCAGTTTCCATCACCTGCTGCTTCTGGTTCCCCCACATAAATCCAGGTGCTCCTGAATAAAGCTCTCTTTCTCCAAGAGCTGCAGGGAGCCGAAGGGGAGGCTGCACACTGGAGGGGCTGCACCACTGCAATGCTCTGCCTCCTTGTGAGAACATGTCATGGAAAATACTGCAACAACTATGCTAAAACAGATATGGGGATTTCCACCAGCTCCCTGCTTGTTCAAAGCAGCAATCCTTCATTTTATTAATTTTGTCTTCTAATTAAAATAAGCTGGACCACTTAATATAAAGTTGCTGCCTCTTTTTATTACTATTACCTACCTGCCTGATATTAATAAAAGCCAAGTCCACTGGGAGGAAGAATCTGAGCTCCTCACTGCCCCCTGGCATGCTCAATGAGCGCTGCAGCCGCTGAGCTGATAAAACCAAGAAATCATTCCCGACTGCAGCCAGAGCTCTTTACAGTACCTTCAGCGCTCCCTGGTGATGGATTAATGCACTGTTGTTGTCATTTTATTGCCATTTTATTGCCCTGTTGCAATTTACCAGGCTTTATGTGCCTCCGCTGTCCGGCGGAGCAACGCGCAGGCGCATGAGGCCAACATTCCTAGACAAAGGCCACAGCTCACCCGATCACTGCGCATGCGTACTACTACANACACACACACACACACACACACACACACACACACACACACACACAATCTAAATCAAAAACACGATTCATTCAAACACAAATGGGGTACTATACAAGCGAGCAGATGAAAGCATCGGTAGTGAATCTTTCAGCGGGCTGATTGACTTCACATTCACTGCTGCTATATTGCATTTTCACCACCTGAGGGCAACATCACTCAGCTGGCCTGCAGCTGCAGCCTGATGCAACAACACACGCTCTTCAAATAACATTAGGCAATGCATTAGAATAGTTATTTGCCTCTGCTGTTCTAGGTTTGTTATTTGCTGGAGGATTATTGCTTTTAGTCTGAGCTGCCTGTCTTTGCATTTGTATAAAGATAAAAGGATTATGGCAACTTCCTTTGTTTGTCACAAAAAATGCATTTTCCGGAAGCCTTAGTTCTTCTGGGTGCAGTTTGTTGTTTTTTGATGACAGTATAGTCCCATATATATCAAAGATTTTGACATTTTAAGTAGTCTGTGATGATATCAAAAGCTGTCAATCTTTTCAATTAATCCTTATTTCAGCACTTGTAAAAAAAAAAACCAAAACAAAACAAAACATACTAGGCTATGGCAAGATGTCTTACTGCTACACACTTTAAAAGTAAACGCACCCAGACACCCCCCCGCCCCCACACCCACACCAACACCCACCCACACCCACACACACACACACACACACACACACACACGCACACACACACACACACACACACACACACACATTGTACAGCTGCTGATCTGAGGTCGTTGTTGTAACACGTGGAGAAGTTTTGTAACATCTTTTGCCAAGCTATTATCACTGTCATGCTGTGGGAAAAAAGAGCTCCATACCTACAGCCAACTCCTTTAGATAGAAAAACAAAAACACTTGGTTTAAATTCTGTTTACCTGTCTTCATGATAATATTGGATAATACACTATAATTTTAGATGTATGTTAATTACAATTAACAAATATTTATTGTATTCTTTGGTGACCTTAATTGATAAAGTGTATTACATGGATGACTGACATAGTTAATAAATTTAGATTTGTAGTAACTTTAATATAATTATTGTTTAAGACTTTATGAACACAGATTTATAGTAGGTCTCATTCTACATGGATACACATGGGAACTTATCAGGTGACAATGGCTGGATGAAGCCACTAGAGGGAGCACAGATGCTGTTAAATCCAAGGGAGCCACCTGACAGTTAAAAACCATTACCTACAACTGAAAACATTAAAAAAGATACATCATTGTTCTTACACATAACACAAAACATAATTGCAGATGCATATCAGTTGGAATGAAGTTCAACATCAAACAACTCNCTGAAAACATTAAAAAAGATACATCATTGTTCTTACACATAAGACAAAACATAATTGCAGATGCATATCAGTTGGAATGAAGTTCAACATCAAACAACTCTTTTTTTTTTTCTTCTTTTCACATCCCTGTCTTGAAATTTATTTGATGTCTCATGTTGCCTCTTTGGTGTAGGGGCGTATGTGGATGTATGCCTGTGTGTATATTTCTTTCACATTTGCAGGCTAAAGTACAATCTTTGCAAGGACCTGTAACCTCAGAGTCTCTTATGCCCTGAGAGATGCTGATCCATCACTCTTAATGGAGGAGGATAAGTTTCAGCCAGTGAAAGAGAGAACAGACAAAGGCGGGACGATTTATGGCAGACGTACAAGTGGAACTCCTGGCTGTGGGCCTTGATCTGAGCTGGGCTGTGGCTAGGCTAGGCTAGGCTATGCCCGAGGCCAGGGTCATTCACTTGCACACACACACACACANCACACACACACACACACACACACACACACACACACACACACACATTACTCCTGACCCACTGAGCTTCCAACCCCACACCACATCCCAAAATCTAAACCTTTTTCTCAAGCTTTTGAAGTTCCCCTTGCCCCCTTTCTTCTGGACAAACTTTTGCACGTCTATCTTTTCCAGTGAGTGGTGAGCTCAGGGTGGTGAAATATGGAGTGGAGACCTGTTACATGTTAGCTTAGGAGATAGCCATGGTGTAAATTATGTGGAAGTCTATGGCCAGCCTTATTTATGAGAGGCCTGTCAGGTGTTTAGGTGTTGGAGTGAGATGTGCGGCTTAAACCGTTTACATCGCTGTAAATCAGGTCATACAGGCCACGTCTGTTTGGACAGTGTGTGTTTACATGTGTGTGTCTGTGTTTGAGGCCTTGTTTTTACTGGGAGACTATGCAAGGCCTCGTTGTGTTAATGTCAAAGCATAGGTGTTATTGCTTTGTTGTGAATGTGAAGGCGCATGCATGTGTTTGTAAGTGTTTTGTCTGGAGGCCATCATGGCTGATACAGATGGTTTGAAACACTAGCTATAGTTATTATATTGTCTGACTAACAAAAATGCTTTTTATAGATCCCCTGAATACCAACACCTGCTAGCACCATTGTACATTATGAGCAAACATGAAACCCACTCAAGACTTTTCCCATTTCTTTTGTAATGTCTCTGTCTTTATCCCAGACATATCATGTGGAGGTGGATGACTGTGAACGTAGTCCATCGGAGGACATCAGGTATCACTCAGCAGGTAGTTTGACCTGTCACTGGATGATGGATACTGGCTCTCAGACAGAGGAACTGCAGCAAACAGGTTGCATAGTCCCTGTATTTGTTACCATTATTTCCCCACAAGGTGCCGCCTATAGAGTGAGCCATGTCTCCCCTTCTGTGCGCCCTATTGTCTGTCCTCTACCTTGTCTGGGCACAACAATACCATTGGATTCCATGGGAGCGTTTTGTTCCATCTAAGTGGGAAAGCATTAGTCCTTAAAGTGAGACCAAAAGCCAGAAGGGAGTAGAGTAGAGAGACGAGCTGAGTTAAGGTTGAAAGGGGTTAAGAACATGAGACAGAAAACTCTAGAGAGAGATCGAAAGGATAAAATGAAAGGGCAGAGAGGAGAAGGAGGATGAGGAAGAGGGACAGAGGATGATGGGCTGGAGGCAGGTACATCTGCATTCTCTCCAAACACAGCATAGCCCTGTCTTGGGTGTCTCTATCCAGCAGCACTCACTGGCAGATTTATGACCTCCCTTTGTGCATGTGTGTCTGTGCATGCAAGCGTGTGTGTGTGTGTGTGTAGGAGCAGGAAGGATAAATTGAGAGCGAGAGACACAAGGTACAGGAGAAAGAGAGTATGTGAGTGGAGGCGAAGGGCAGCAGGCAAATAGCAGCCATGTTGCATTCCATCGATATCACAATCCCCTCCTCCCAATCTCTGCCATATTTCATCCTTCCTCTCTCCCTTTATCCTTTTCTCTCTTCTCTCCCCTTTTTTTTCTCTCTCTGTCTCATCATCCTGCTCTTCACTTTGCGCTCTTGGCCCTTCCATTGCTCTGCTGGGTCCCAGGCTGTAAAGCCCTCTCAGGGGGAAAGGTGTAAATCTGTCTCCCCGTCTCAGGAGATTTCCTGGAGCTCAGCAGACTCAACAAAGCCTAGTAGGGTGGAGGACCAAATGTTTCACACACGCGCATGCACGCACACATGTAGAAATGTATAGACCAAGAAAAAAAATATAAATGCATACAGAATAAGTCAGCATGTATGCATGCGTCTACTCGCATAAGTTTAGCCTTGTTTGGGAGCCTGCAAAAACAAACAGGTATGCCTCTTCCTGTGCTATCTGACTGTATGGGAAACCAGTGTTTGTGTTTGTATGTGTGTGTGTGTGTGTGTGTCCACAGAAGACCCTGCCCCCAAACCTTTTGTCCAGAGGGGCTGTCCAGACAAGCTTGTTGTCTCTCTTTATTTTCTCTTTCTTCCCCCTTCTTTTTTCTCCACTTCCCTCTCTGCTTTATTGCACTTGATTCTAAGCGCGTCCATTCCTGAGATGGCTCAGATAGCAGCTGAAGCTAAATTGCCCGTCATAAAGCATCTGCAATAGCAATGGAGCTCTCAGGGTGGGACTGCTGCAAGGAGGCACGAGGTGGTTAGGGCTCACTATGAAAATACAAAGTCCTCTTTTTAATCTTTAAATGTGGAATATGAACTCTGTTTCAGCATCCACAAATCATACAGCCCTTCCTTAAACATTAAACGATTCTGTTGCATGATCGATTTCCTGAGTGCCTCCTAAATCAGTTTTATGTATATAATTTTCAGTAAGATTTGGCTATTTGAGTGTGTGGGTTTTGGAGAAAAGTGACTGAAAATCAAAAGTAAAATGATCTAATGGTATTTCAGGACACTGAAATGCTTCTGCATGATACTACTAATTACTCACACAAGACAGGCTAGTTAGAGTGAGATGCTGTGATTTATGGGGGAGTCATATATTTGGCTGTGCTATGTTCCTGTCAAATGGTTGACAGATAGATGACTGCTGGGCTGTAATTGGCCTTCCTGTTTGTATCTTTTCTCATGTACCAACAAAGGCAACAAAGGTTGTGCCAGTATGACAACAGCAGATTCTATACAGGAAGAAGAAACAAAGGAGCGAGGAAGTAATGGTTAGGTGGGAAAGACACAAGAGAGGTTACTGGCGTGCAAGACGGGTAAGGCAAACTTGTACGGAGAGTGAGAGAAAGCAGGTCAGATCAGTTATGTTCCTGCAGGGCTCTGTATTGACTCATCTCTGAACAGATGTGTGTGGCAATTGCTGCAAGAAATATCTTATCATCTAGCCAAAATAATCCCCCAAGCTGCCAAATTAATCTCAACAAAGATTCGGTGCAGTCAACACAACACCCTCGCCAAAAGATAGAGAGATAGAGACACAGTGCTGTAGTGTCTTCAAGTGGGAAAATCCCTAGCTGCTTCATATGGCTGTCTACAGTGTATTCTATCAAAGCTGTAATATTATTGCTCTGGCTGACTGTGAAGGAGAAGAATTCCAAGGGACCACAGGAGCAAGACAGGGCCAGCAGCCTGCTTGGCAGGA
>JANJYP010005801.1:0-21723 GCA_024605115.1 Rastrelliger brachysoma | reverse complement strand
TTTACTGCTTACAGAATTTCCCTGGTGATCTTTATTTTGCTAATTAATCCTGCTGGGTTTTTTTCTTTTTTTAATTAAATATTTTTTTGAGGATAACTTCATCCACACAGCAACAAGCAGTAAGAGATGTAACATCTTTGTTCATGTTTCAAATCTGTGCACGAAGTTTGATATCTGTATCTGGCAGTGAGTGACATCCATCACTCAAATGTAACCAATGCTGTTGTGCAGGAAATGTAATAGATTACAGATTACTATTTACTTAGTTAAATTCATCATTTAAGTATGAAAGAAAGTATTTGAACTTCATTTTCTATTGTATTGTAATCAACATTTTCACAAATAACTGTAACTTATTTGCAGTTACTTTTATTTTGAAATAAAATGACATAATTATGTTACAAGTTACGTCACAGCTTGTCATTATTTAACTCTTATTTTCTTGTTATATTCTTCCAGTTTTAGTCGTGTCTGATACTATTTACTCCTGTAGATCTCATAATTAAAGTTTGTTATTAGTTATTGACGAGAACTAAACATCTTCACAAGCAGAAGTTGAACCCGCTGTGTGTTTCCTTTACTGCTGTGAGCAAATCCACTAATTGCAGATATTCAACCCAAGAATCAAACTGTTTGGTATCATGCTGTAGTAAATGCAGGTGGGATCTCTGCTAATTCAGATGGACTACGTCTGAGAGAGCCGTAGGGTAAACAACATTATTTATCCAAGTTTCATTAGAGTGAGTGTAACCTGTGGTGTCTGCATTGTGTGTGTGTGTGTGTTAAAAAAAGAGGATCAGACTAGGATATGGTTGGAACTGATCTCTACAAGGTAAGGCAAGTTTATAAAGTGCATTTCATATATACTGGCAACTCACTGTGATTTCGCACAGAAAGAAAAAAGTGATAGATAGATAGATAGATAGATAGAGAAATAGAAAAAGAAAAAGGGAAAGAAGAAAGAAAGAAAGAAAGAAAGAAAGAAAGAAAGAAAGAAAGAAAGAAAGAAAAACTAAAAGAAAGAAGGAAGGAAGGAAGGAAGGAAGGAAGGAAGGAAGGAAGGAAGGAAGGAAGGAAGGAAGGAAGGAAGGGAAGAAAGAAATAGAAAGGGAGGAAAAAGATAGAAAAAGAAAGGAAAAAGTAATAGAATGAAAGAAAGGAATAGAAAGGAAGAAAATAAAGAAATAAAGAATAAGTAAACTAAAGTGAAACATAAAATATGAGAATGCAGCATAAAATCTGTTTTATTTAAAATGATTCAAAGAAACAGAGTACAAACAAAAGATTTAAAAAATGACAACAGAAGTCAACAAAATCTAAGTGACAACCAATAAACCTTGATAGTTTGAGGTGGAGGCAGGAGAGACATCATTAATAAGGGGGGCATAGAAGTGAACATTGGGCTAACACTCCTTCGTTCAGCACATGCAGCAGGTGTAATTTAGAGTAACACTACATATTACTAATTAACAATAAAACTCATCCTTGTTACTAATAAACTAATATAAAGGTTGCTACTGTTGTTACTACTATGTTAAAACTCATTTACCCACCATCTCCTTTATCTGTGAACTCTTATACTGGCATCATTTGTTTTTTATTTTTGAGTGACTGATCTACTCTAAAACAAAAAAAAAGAATGAATGAATGTAATATTTCGCCATCCTGATTCCAAAGCTCTAGTACTTGGGAGAGGTTTGCAAGTGTCGTCTAAAGCATCAAGCATCATCGAACACCAACAGACACATCAATCAGAGCGCTCTCCATCTCTGTTATCCCACTTAGTTAGCAGCTGCTTATTCTCAACCTTAATGCTCATGTGCTTTCTTTTAGAACACTTTCATTTAAAGTTAAAAAAAAGTTGTGTGTGTGTGTGTGTGTGTGTGTGTGTGTGTGTGTGTGTGTGTGTGTGTGTGTGTGTGTGTGTGAGAGAGAGAGAGAGAGAGAGAGAGAGAGAGAGAGAGAGAGAGAGAGAGAGAGAGAGACCAATAAAGGATCACTCCCATATTTGCAAACTTCTTATATCATTGTGCATCTATTAGCCTACAGGCAGACATGACTCCACTACGTACTTCACCGCACTGCAGCATGTGTGTGTGTGTGTGTGTATGTGTTTTGAGCTTGATGTATCGAGCCAATCACCGAGTGACGTCTCATACATCACTTTTATTGCAGCGGTTTAGCCCTAACCCCTCTCTTCCTTTCCTGTATTGCTCAATCTTTCCTTCTCTCCATTTTTCGGCAAAAGAAGATAAATAATAAAGTTTCTCGGAGACAAAGAGGGCTCGTCAGTGAGAGTCGGAAGAGAGCATTTACCCCCCCCTCTCTTTTTTTGACAAGATTTACTGTGTCTCTAGTTGACATTAGCCTCCTGACACTTTGGTGATGTCTACAGGTAGAGGTTGTTACTTTTTTCAAGGAGTGGAAAACAACATCCAGATTTTTGTAGCTGAAGTAAAAGCTATGACTAGAAAAAAAAAATCCACGGGGGATCGGCTGCCCGTGCCACTCTGTTGGAGTACAAAGTGTTTTTTTTACCATATTGTTAGAATTTTTTACAACAATGAACACATCCCTTTTTTGCTTTCAGCTCCACTCTTTCTCTCGTTCGGCATCATAACCCGAGCATTATACATCCCTAATGCGTCTCATTCTGATCTCTAATGAGTTCTGATAGGCTGCTTTTGTTTGGTCAGCACCACAAAAGTTGGCTAGGATCACAAAAATTGGCCGGGACCACAAAAGTTGGCTCGAACCGCGCTGCCTTTTCTCATGCTAAATAAACAGCAGTAAGGCTTCTTTGTTGTCGCTAATGTCACTGAATAAAAGCCTGTTATTTGGAGCGGTAATTGTCCCCTCTAATCTCCTCACAGATCATTGTTTTTATCTCCACAAAAAAAAAATCTGTTTTGGCTAGCGACCTGTAAGCTATTTTGGCGCCGCGCAATTTCGGTTTTCATTCAGATTCCTACGAATCCCCCGTTCGCTTCACTCAGAGAAGACTTTATGAAACGAGCTTGGCTAGGGCTCCTGATCTTTCACTAGTAACTCCTCATTTTCTGGTTTCAGGTTTCATTTTCTGCTACGTGATCTCGCTGAGATTTAATTAACACAAGAGTTCAGTGTTCATTTGGCTCATAAAACTCCTGCAGCAAAGTTATGCATAGTGTGTGATATTACTGTTTTAACCCTTTGTAGGTCTGCTCAGCTGTTTGGTAGAGGTCACTTTGTGTCATGGTATCTGGTCAAAAGTTTATTTAACCTAAACTTTACGGGCAATCTTCATCACTCGTATGAGGTATGTAATGCACAAAAAGACCATCAGATTGCAATATGGTTGCTATGGTTACAGTGTTCAGGTTGCTAGGGTTACAGACTGTTATGATTGGTATGATTATAGGTCATTAATCTAGTGTATAACCAACTAAGAAATATACAAATCACTGACATTTTTGAAGTTGAGTTTCATCTTTTTATCTTGTACCTGAACAGAATGAGTCTCTAACATGTTTTTTTTTGTTTTTTTTTTAAGTTTTGAACAAATGTAAAATATAAAATTTAGGATTAATAAGATTTTTCGTCATGTCATGCCATGTCATCATGGCGTCAAAGAACAAGGAAAAGCAAATAAATGATAGCAGCTTCTTGGTGTGACCTACAAAAGGTTAATACCAACACTTGACATTTGACCCCCCCCCCCCCCCACATTTTTCACTGTTTCCTACAAAACACTTGTTCACATTTTGGATACAATTCTCACCACTGGCAAAGTTCACTCAATATGGAAAGCACCCCATGAGGATCACAACACTTTGTTAAATAAATAAGTGATAAATAGGCTGTTTTTATGGAATAATTTACTCTTGGTATGGAATAATTATGCATGTACAGGGATAATGAATGCGTGGAATATTTTTGCTAGTAGGTGATATAACAATGGTTTGGGTTCAGATTGGCTGTTGTTGGCACCATCAGTGTATGAATGTGTGTATGAATGGGTGATTGTGATATGTAGTGTAAAACGTTTTGGATGGTCACAGACTGGAAAGGCTTTGTATAAATGGAGTCCATTTACATTGGTTCACTTGGTTAGGGTTTTGAAAAAGATGATAGTATAGGTTAAAGTAAAATACAGTAAAAATCCTCCCTTTGACAGCAGTAAAGTGTCTGGTTCATGTACCGTTCATCATTATTTATAGGCAATACATTTCAAGAACTCATTCTGGACCAATGGAACAAACTATCAGTATGGAAAACCAATCAGGACCAACAATCTGTGAAGTACTGACACAAAAGTCCTACTCTGTGTCTGTGTCAATAGTGTGTAATTTATTGCTCTGGTCCCGTACCTGATGCCAATAAATAAAAATGAAAATGGATCTTTACACCAAAACAGAAGTTGGATCCCCACAGACCTGAGAATTTACTACAGAAATCACTTCAGTTGGATCTCTGTGTAGGAAATATGTGCAGACTCAAGGAGGAAAGTTTCTCTGTAATCATCTTAAATCATAATTTTCATGCATGTAGCTATGAACATCATTTGTCACATCATAACTATTGGCGCTAATGGTGGTACAGTATAAAACTTGGATGTGTCATGTGGAAATTGCGGAAAAACACTAAACTTTTTACATATTCATGTATTCTTGATTTTTCAATGATGAAGGGGGACAGGGGGTGTTTTAAGGATTAAGTAACAGAACTTTCTTTGTAAAAAAAAAAAAAAACAAAAAAAAACCCCACATCAGACACAAATTATAATTCAAATCCAATTATTTTTTTTAATACGTCTTAAAACATATCTGGGGGGTTACCAGTTTTTCAAGCCTATCTTAGTATTATAAATGAGCATGAAAGCAAACACTCATTTTAGTTTAATATGTAAAAATCAAACTGCAGAGACACAAACTTGCTTGAGATTCAACACAATGTATTACAAGCATTCATGATGTCAGTGATTTTCTAATGAAAAAAAGACTCACAGATGAGAATGAATGTTATTTAACAGCTGATTGTCATGTTGATTGCAAACATAATATATGCATTTTTATTTGTTTTGTACATTTTATAGGCTGTTTAATGTAGCTGTGGTCAGTGAGGAAACTCTACCAGATAGACTTCAAAATGGTTCGGTTTGCTAAAATCATCTTAAAAATGCTCATTGGTCTGTTTATCAGGCGTGCTGCTGGTTTTACCTCTTTAAAAAAAACCTGCTTGTATCTAATCAGCAACAAGAAACGAGGCTCATCAAACATGAAAACGTTGCTCAGCAGCACTTAGGTTAACATGTACCCTGTCAAACCACCAGCCAGCCACACACAAACTCAAACACACTTACCTGGCATGCCTAGTCATCTCTTCACAGTTGGTTTCACTTCACTTTACTGCTACGCCAGCATGAACACAAACACACTTACACACACACACACACACACACACACACACACACACACACACGCATACATGTGAAATACACCCCTGAATGAGCTAAACTGGCAAGCCTCACTGGAAATAGACAGCATTTCGGATATTAAACAGGCACAGAGAACACTCATGCATGACTGAGTTCTCATTGCATCAAATCTAAAGCATCATTTCTTAGCGATATTACAGTATTTGATTTGATCAAACTACTTACAGCACAAGAGGCAGCGTTGACTGCGGGGAGTATGCAGCTGATCCAGAGAATAGATTCAGACTCTGTAGAGTTCTTGGTTTTTCTCATATATAAAAAGAAAATCTGCTTGGACTCCATGATGGTCCGATTTCACTTTTTGTTTTGTCTTTAATGTCAGATTAGGTAATCATAGTGCCATAAATTCTTGCCTTGTCTTGGCTGGGATACTGACAAACGCTACATGTACGACCCCGACCAATCATTATTCACAACTTTCTGCAAGTTCAGAGGTCGTTGGAAGGAGGAAGGTCATTAAACAGAAGCACTTGGTACAATGCTGGTAGTCTTGTCTTCTGAAATGAAAAAGAGAAGAAAGACAAAATGAGTGTAGACCTGTCCCTGGGTTTCACAAGGAAGACAGTACGGGCTTTCTACCCTTCAAAGAGATCTTGAGGTAATGAACATTACATCAATGTAGCTAGCAGGTTCTCTGTATGTACAGTGAAAGGCTTCCTGGAGGAAAAGTCAGGGTCAAGAAAGTGTCAATCATCCCAACAGAAGCACTTTGTACTCCTGTATTCTTGTGGTTGGCAAAGAAAGAAGACATGTCATGTCATGACAGTATAGACCTTCTATCCTTCAAAGAGAACTTAAGAGAACGAATGTACTGACATGTTAAGAATGTAACATAATTGTAGCTAGGTAACAGGTTGTCAGGACGTAAACAGAAGGTCTTGAGGAAAAAATGAGTCCTGTTGGTCAAAGTCAAGTTGTAGAACTAGGAAGGAAAACCCAAAAAATACTGACATGCTAGACTTTCGTTGGGGTGTCATGGGATGTCCTATTTTGCAGATTTTTAATTATGTGAGGTCACAAGGGATAAAAATTCCTGTTCATCTTTCTCAATGTTCAAATCTTGGTCATGATGGGATTCAAACTTCTAACTTTATCTCCATCTTACACTTATTCACACTGGCAGACTATCTTAAACTAACTGTGTAACCACTCTTTGATATGCATTACATTATTGCACTTCTAAATTCATTCCTTTATTTATGCACCCCTGTAATTATGCACATTTCCACTTTCTATGTATCTAGATTGTAATGTTCTATTGTTTTATCTGTGTCTTGTAAGTTGACCTTTAGTGCTTTGAAAGGCTAAATAAAATGCATAATTATTATCATTATTATTATTATCATTACATTTGGGCTCAACACTGGATATTTGTTGTTCTCTGATCCTTACATCATGCTGTAGAAACAGGGTGGAAGTTTCTGGCACAACTTTACCTACTTCCAAGTGCACGGAGGAGGAAAAACAGTCCAAAAAAAGTAAATTGGCTTGCAGCCTTCATCGGGGTCATCCTGATGAAAGCTGCAAGCCAATTTATGCATTGGTTTATTAATAAAGTTGTTCTACACCGCAAGTGTAGCTGAAGATTTTGACTTTCTTCTTGACATTAGGAATAAGAGAGAAAACAGCAGAGAAAAATAGCAGGAACAAAGGTCATTATTAAATCAAACTATTGCATTGCCAGTATGCTAATTTCTTCTCCATGACAGAAAAATTACTTATACGTAGTTAAGTCTGAAAAGTGACAAACTTTTGCAAAGTTGTGTTTCCCCTTTGAGAGAAAGTAGCTGGAAGAAGAGAGAAACTCGTCGAGAGAGAGGATAGGCGAGGAAGGTTAGGATAGGTCGAGAGGGTGGGGAAATAAGAGGAACTACAATTTGAAGACAAAACTGTAAAAAAGATAAAGTAAAGACGAGGAACAAGAGACAAAGGTGTGAGATGTTGTCTGGCTCGCTAAGCCTCTGGGATGTCCTGTGGGTTTTAGTTCTCTTTTTATATTTTATTTTGATTTGATCCATGACAGCAGGACAGATCAGTACAAAAGCCGTCATTGCACTGCCNCAAAAAAAAAAAAAAAAAAAAAAAAAAAAAAAAACATGGATTGTTACTCTCACATTGCATAGAGCTCACCTATGTGGAAGCCTTTAAGCTTTGAGAAATATCAAAACTCTGCTGTTATCTTAAAAGAGGAATTCAATCAGTGGTTTTTATTTAAGGGAAAGACTTGGACTGTGGGTACATATGCTATTTCATATTAATATCAATGAACAATCCAGCATACACATACAGTTGAACATGGCATTCATGATTCATTGTTATCCTACAGTCTAGGGTTAGGTTAGGGTTAGGGTTATAAATAATATTTTAGTCTTTCTACTTTTCAAGGAGAAGCTTTGAGACTCTTTTTTTACCAATACTACAAATGCTGTCATGAGAGTAGCGTAGTTGGAGAGGCTATATTGGGCAGCCGGAGTTAATATAGCTTCCTTTTAAATGGACACTGGGAGGTGAATGGTAGCGGAAGGAAGTCAGGCTTGAAACAAACAATGAGCGACTGCGTTGTAAAAAATGGATGAAAGTCTAAAAAACAAGATTGAATAAGAAGGAGGTCAACCGTGAATCTTATAGAGCATTGTGGTACAAAAAGGACCCAATCGTTGAACTTGAAATTCTGTTATAACTGCGGTTCCTACTAGTAATGCTACCACTGTACCTCTGCGACTACCTGGCTTTCATACACTTTACCGATACGCTAGCACTTTAGCATGTTTTAATATGGTTAAACTGTAGAAGAAACAAAACCAGTTAATAAACCCTACAGCAGCTGAAGAGGTTCCTTTCCTTTCTGTTCATGGGTAGATTGGTGCTGGCTTGTTAGCCCAAAGACAGTGGATACCCGCCAAGCAAAGTTGGAATAAAGGACAAGTCCCTGGCTCAAATGCTGTTGGGAAGTATGTGTGAAGATGAATTGAATCTGCTGAGTTCACACTAAGCCTTACTTGGAATAAGATTTGTAGGGGGGGAAAAAAAACAACTTAATGTCACGGAGCCGTCCAGGCACATGTAGAACTAGATCTCCCTCTTCATTTGCATTTTGGGAGCTGTATGCCAATGTTGCACACACAGTTGAAGGAAAAACGTGACTAAAGCAACTTTACGCAAACGTGCTGCAAATCTTTTATAAAATGTCTCATGATCACGTTTCGTTCTAACCAGAGTGTAGAAAATTACATGTGTGGACCTATAGCCACTCATTTTATAATAAGTAGCTATTAACACCACACAAGTAAGAAATGATACTGAAAATACTGTGAAGGCACTTTTTTAAAATCTCCTAACCACACCTTGCCTATTACACTGACAGTTACCAGAATCTATTCACCCATTGATCCAAATGGGTAGAAATTGGTGACACCAGAGCACTAGTATACTAGTAAGTTCAACTCATGTTATATACCATAAAACTTCTGAGCTTCACATCATGTCAAAGGCAAAAGTTGTCTAACATGCCACATTAACCTCTTTTAAGTATTACATTTAAAGAATAAAGGAGGCAGTTTTCTCTATTTTTCTGCCAAACCAATAATGAGTTGATCCAAAGTCTAACTTTTATTCCTCTGTGCAGACCTCCACTATTGCAAAAAGAAGATTTAAATGAAGTCAGTGAATCACACCGCTGCACTGGGTGACGTATTCCAAAGACTAATAACACTGTTCGTATTTTCAATCTCCAGAGAGTAGTTCCGTGCTTCACTAACTTGTTCTGCCACATACCATGACCTCTTGACATTGAACTCAAAAGTTCTTTTGAGGAATTTACAACGTAGTATAAAAGCTCAGAGAAGGAATAGCCACTCAGATTTGGACTGACCTTACTTCTTCCATGTTGTGCAATCTTTGGTTATAATACAGTTTATAATCTCAGTCAAAATTACACCATCTACACACTACGAAAGAGCAGCAACATGTAAAAGAATCAGCAATGGATAAGCAACTAACATTTGTAATTATACCTGATAAAGACCATACAGAATAATAACTAAAAATATAACATGGCCCACCCAGAATGTATATGATTATTATTATGATCAAAACAGCCCTTTATTTCTTAAGCCTGGCATTAGGATGTAATAACTGAGGGGGGTTGCTAAGCATTTCAAGGCAGCTATTAAATAAATATCATTGATTTAAACATACAATAGCTCCAGAAAGGCTAAATAACAACAACATAAGGCTACTGTTTCAAAATCAAAGAATACATTCATTAATCAAAGTAATCACAAAAATCACTCAAAATCAGCAGGGGAGACGTGTACAAACAGCTTGCAGCTCTGTTTCAAACGAACCAAACTTCAAACAGTCATGTGTGCTGTTTTATTCATGTGCAAATGATAGAAAAATAGATTTGTTTCCAAGCTTATTCAGTATGCTGCTTAGTGCTTCAATAAGTACACTACTACTAGCAATTAGGTTTACAGGTAGATTGACTGCTAAGACACTAATCTTCACTTAGTATGATGCTAACGACATAAGACAGAACCTGTTAAGAACATAAAACATCATGTGTGGTGAGCAAAGCTACAAGTCGGGTAGCTCTGGCCTCGTTGAAGGCCTAAGGGAACAATCTTTGGTCCCAACCACTATAAATCAAAATGTGATTCAGCCATCACTTTCTACACAAACATGGCTGTAGGGGATATGACCTGCTGGCCTGGTTATGAAGATCTAACCAGTGAGTGAGCTAGCTAACCTTGTCCCTTCTTAGAGACATCTATTTTATTTGGTTTTAGGACAATAACACATTATTTTCTGAAGCAAACTTGATGGAAACAATTATGAGTTGTAAGCGATTATGGCTCACTCGGTGGCACAGTGGTAAGAGCTTAGGCCATGTGAAGCAATGATTGCGGCGGACCCTGGTTCGAATCCCGACCAGAGCGTCCTTTACCGCATGTCTACTCCCCCTCTCTCTCCCATTTCCTGTCTACCAACTTTACAATAAAGGCGTCTGTACCAAAAAAAAGAGATGTAAGAAATTACAGGTAACATTTAAAATGATGACATGCTTGGTGTTCTCTGTAGGCCTAGAAAGCCTCATGGTTTTCTCTCTATAGCTAGTCAGTTGAATGTTATTCTACAAGAATTTTCGTGAGAGTTCAGCTAACTTGTATGAAATATTTAAATATGCAGTGATATGTAACATTAACAACAATCTATGTAAGTGTTGCGTTTGAGTCCAATACTCAAACGTAACGCAAGTACATGGATGATGCACTAATTTCAAGTATCAGTATCTTCCAAGTCAAATGTGTTGACACAATCAACCCATTCTTCCATTGGCTTGCTCTTAGTATAGTATAGTGTAGTGTGGTGTAGTATAGTATAGTATTCATAGTATAGTATATACGTAAGTAGTAATGTATGGTATTTTACAGCACAGTATAATATTGCACAGTATTATATTTTATAGCATAGTAATGTATAGCAAAGTAAATGGAATAGTATTGTATAAGAACATATTGTATTGTATAGTATAAGGGAAATTGTGTATCAAAGTAATAAGGTGATTTTCCATGAGTATGATATCTCTGACTGCATTAGCATATGCAGCACACAACACTCCCCAGGAATCTGACAATGATCATTTGTGAGATTATTTACAACTTAAACTGAGTTTTCCCGTCTAGAAGCAAGTCAGGTTTAACTGTCAGGAGTCATTGCCTGGATGATAGTAACAGCTGTTTCCTCTGGGTCACAGTTAGAGCAGGCTCTACTCTGATCAAACCACTTTCACCTGCAGTTTCCTAGGACTGTGTGTGTGTGTGTGTGTGTGTGTGTGNGTGTGTGTGTGTGTGTGTGTGTGTGTGTGTGTGTGTGTGTGTGTGTGTAGATATTTAGCTCATCTTTGCCTAGGGTAGCGTGGGTGCACTCAGAATCTCTTTTGTCTGCGCTGATCTGAGGGCACAGAGCACTATATCTATAAGGCTAAAAGGCAAAAACTACTCTTCTTTTTACAGTTTCATCTCATGTATTATTAATACATTTGTGAGTAGGCGTAAGATAAAGAAATTTTACTTTTGTAAAATCATTTGTTTTATCCTTAGCAGTCTGATAAATATAAACCAAAGCAGAAAAAGAAAGAAATTCCACATTCCTGACACTCCCTACCCACACCAGACCACAACAGTACAAGACCAGTTAAGTGCAAAACAACCAAACCGCTACTTCTAAATATGAAACAGCAGTGGAAGAAACAAAAACACGGTGAAAACCCCAATAACCACCCTGTCCTGAAAAAAGTGCATGAGCTGGTTTTTAAGCACTTAAAGCAATTAGTGCAGAGGACAGAGCCAACTGAGTCATTGATTACTGTTATTTATAAACCTGACAGCACCCTGATGGGCAGACAGTGTCTACCCTCTCCATCTTTTCTCCTTCCCTCCTTTTCTCCAACCTTGCCACCTCTTCTCACCTTTTCTTCACATCCTCCTCCTCCTCCCTCCCTCTCTCCTTTCCCCTTTTCCTGCCTCTCAAAAGATTTCAATGTCCATCATATTTTCCTCCCCCAACCCTTTCTCCCTCTACTCTCCTTTCCTTTCCGGATCACCTTCACACACATTTATATGCTATTTGGAAAAAAAAAAGGAAGAAGTAAGTTGAGCAAAAGAATTTCCTCAAAACAAAGAAAAAAAAATGTATTTCTGCTTTTTTTTTTTTTTTTTGTACGACAAGCCAATACTCCCACAGGTCTGGCAGCAGTCTGGGAATGGCATAAATCAAAGCACCAAACAACAACAGCCCCTCACACAAGCCGGGACATTCTGAGGAGATTGTCTTGCATGCAGGTATAGGCTGGATGAGTGTCACAGAGTGGGAATGGGGGCTTCTAATCTATTCCCAGGCTATGGAGCCAGCACGCCTGCAAACAAGGGGGGCATTATGGACAGGTCCCGGAAAGCTTTTTTAGAACGCTGGAAGGGGTGAGGGGGGTGGAGTTGAGGGGGCTATAATGTTTGAATGTTTGGAAGTGAGGTAGAGAAGAAAAGTGCAGGTGCAGGTTTGGAAGCGCAGGTGGAGATGGAGATGTGTATGTCAGGTAGGGAGCGTGTGTGTGTGTGTGTGTGTGTGTGTGTGTGTGGAGGGCTGGGAGAGCAAGAGGAGGATCAAGAGAGCATGAACAGAATTTTGAAACGGGATATAAATATACAGCATGGGAAAAGTTCTGGTTCACTGCTCGGAAAAACTGGGAAAAAAAAGAGGAAACAATGCTTGAAGTTATTAAAGGGATGCAACACTGAAATATTGTTTGCACGTGCTATACCCATCATATAGGTTTAATATACTTAAAATATTTTTGATGCAGTTTAGTTGATTAGTTTTAGTTATATTAAAATTGGTTGTGCACATGAACTATTATAAAAGTAAGTTGACATACACAGTGTTATCATGCATGCAGAAACTCTTTAACCATACAGTATTCTATATTCTCCATTATAATGAAGCATTTTTGATACAAGCATATTACCATATAATTAATTTGAATAAAATATAGGGTAATTATTGAATGTTCCATTAGGGACTTCAGTGGTTCAGTGGTGGATATTACATGTACAGCACACCCTATGTGATTATTATAATAATGAATATGGGTCCTTATGGTCACAAACACAGACTGCATAGATTTAACAGCAGGGATATATGCTAAATAATGCATGATTTAGAGGTTTGATCTATATTTGAACTCCCTCATTCCCATTGCCATAAGCATTTAAACAACAGAAAATGAAACAACAATATACTTTGCCACCTTGTGTGCAGCTATATCATGTACTATATTTCTGCTTTCTATTTTTATTCCCTTTTAACGCTTTGTAAAGCACTCATTGCAGTACTTTGGAAATTCAAAATCTAAACCCTTACTTGTATATCTTGTCACCTTCGGTCTAAATTCCTCAAACTACAGTTACAGGTAAGAGAAACTTGAGATTGATTAAGCTCTTAGTAAGTGGTATGTAAGTGGTGTCTACAGTAACTTGCCAATAGAGCAATTAGAGGTATATCTATTCTCACATGTGCAAACGAACAATCTGGGTACTACCTAAACTTAAGCAGAATGTAAATGAAATCATGTACAGTAGTAAAGCTAACCTTTGCACTGGGCCAAATACATAATACATACTGTTTAGAGATTAGAGAAAAAATGAGTTTTGAACATTGTTAAAGTCGTACAGAAATCGTTGTTTGTCCTGTCGCCTTCCCCGAGTTTTCCTGAGTTTCAGCACGACTTTACACAAGTGAGGAAAATGAATTTGATTGGCCGTTATCAAACGGGTGGGATGGTCAATTTTTGGGGCAGGATACTGAATGTTTGGATTGGAATTTGACTGGGTGTTGTCCAGTTCGGTGGCTCGGTGTTTAGCAT
Organism: Rastrelliger brachysoma; assembly: GCA_024605115.1. Lineage (NCBI taxonomy): Eukaryota > Metazoa > Chordata > Actinopteri > Scombriformes > Scombridae > Rastrelliger > Rastrelliger brachysoma. The sequence goes on along the minus strand of JANJYP010005801.1, from coordinate 7,825 downwards.
ACGTTTATTATGCAACGACGGTAGACGTTTGATTGACAGGTGACAGATCCTGATATCATTGGCTGAGATATACTGTACAAGGTGACGCACAATTCATGGGCCTGCATTATTCTACATGAAAAAAATAACCCACTTTCAACCTGGATTTATTCAAAAGTAGAATTCTGCAAAAATTTTTGGACCACATCGTCTGATAGATGAGTAATTATTGATTTTTAAAGTCATAGTGGTATGAAATAAATTTTTAGTTTTTGAATGACTTTAAAGATAGACTACAGTTTCAGTTTAGATGACCGTCATCTTGTTATGATCTGGTGAAGAATATCATTTAATTCTCAAAAGAATAGAACGTAGAATTGCCTCCCATCATAACCAACATTAGGAGAATAACATACACTTGCGGAAAATAAAAACTTTGCTATCCGTTCTACATGGTCATTAAAGAATGTCTAATTTTATGTCGATATAAAACTACTTATATAATGAAACGAAAGCCACATCTGCTGTCTATAAAACTACAATCAACTCAGTGTAGCTTGCCAACTTGTTAGACCCAGTTCTTCATGAACAGATGGACAAAGTTTGGGGAAGTTGCCACCGCAGGAAGTCATGGTCATTCCACAAGCTGCAGCACAGCGGTTGGCAGTGATGTCAGTTGGATGGGAAACCTCATAACTAACCAGCTGTTTGCAATCTGGAGTTATGAGTAATCAGAGTAAAACACATTTTCATTTTCAACTATGAAGCTAAACACACTTAAGATCCAATGATCCAAAAACACAACTGCAATCTGGTGTTTTAACATTATTGTATTATATAGTATGATTCTGGCATTTGCTGTCAAATGGTGTAACTGTAATGAAGTATCTGTAATCTTTAGCGACAGTGGTACAATTTTGACTTTATTTTTTGCCTCCACCAGTAATGTTATGAAAGCAAAGTGCACTCCAAAGTTTAAAAAAATCAACGTTATCTAAACGTTTCCCATCACAATTTGAATTTTTCGACAAATCAGCATGGAAAATTTAGGTAAAGTTAAAGTTAAAAAGTTCATTCACATGTGTAATTAGGTTCATTTAGATAAGAAAGTTAACTTCTTCATAGGTTGATCAAAGTTAGTGTACTTCCTAGGGTTAGCATTAGGATTAGCTCAACAGTTCAAGTTCAATATGTGTAAGTGAGTTTCCTGTACTAACAAAAAAGTTTACTTAGTAGTTTTCCACAAACAATACTCCAACTAGAGCAAATAGTGTATTTGTTGGGGACTATTTTCAGCAGCGGATTACTACACATTCTAGTGAGTATTTCTGGCAGCAGGACAATGTGTGTGGGATTGAGTCAAAATAAACAACAGCGTGTGTGTTTGTGATAATAAATGAACAGGTCACCCAATGCAAACAATGTGGTTTATTAATATGTGTGGACAACAATGGAGCTGTTCACCAAAGCATGGAGGAATAATATATTCCAAGCTACTTGTTAGCAGATCAGTTGGGATCATTGTTGGGTTTGGTATTTTTTTAAGGGGATTTGTTGACAATAATATAAATAGAACAAGTTAAAAAGTACCTTAATATAATGTGATTGTGATCTGTCTGAGAGGGAAGTTGAAAATCAAGAGAGAGAAATCTGTGGTTGTCAGTCCAAAATGGTGATTCTACCAAGAGACACGTCCACCAATGGTAGATATGGAACTTGGGCAATCAAAAAAGTTCACACTGTGTCTCGCAATCTCTCAATGTGACCACTATTATGAATCCACATCTACAAAGCAACATGAAATTTTGCATTATAACGCTATAATAAATCATACATATCTCACATGCCCCAAATCTATCTTGTACAGCCTTGTACAAGACCAGTCATGGGTTTAAACCCTGTGTTTGCCAAAAGGATGCCAAAAAAGGATCCTCCCCCATGACCATCCATGAAAAGTTTTAAGCAGGTAGATAAGAAGAATATAGAAAAAATAAAATGTGGCATTATGTTTGGTTATATCATGTCCAACAAGTCCTTTTTCCTAAATGACAGCATGATGATGCAACCACTGCTGTTGTTGTTGTTGAGACAAAAAAAGTTCATATCTTAAATGTGTATATCTGTTTGTGTGTGTGTGTGTGTGTGTGTGTGCTTGTCTCACTTGGCATATATGGAACCCACCAGGGGAAAAAAAAGGCATCATTGGGAATTAAAAGAGAAGGAGATATAGGGATTCGCTGAATTTAGAAATAACTTGGAGAAACACTAATTGGTGACAAGGTGCAGCATCAATTACTGAACATCAATGTCTTTTTGTGTTTCTGTGTGTGTGTATGTGTGTGTGTATATTCAAAAGGTTTTACTCTTAAAATAGCATGAGACATGATGACAGATCAGACCAGGAAAGCCGCTCATTAACTGCTTTGTGTTAGAACTATTTTCAGCTCTTCATCTGCTGGCGTGTACTCACGCTCACACATAAGAGGGAAAAGCCCAGTCAAAATCAAAATGCAACATATCAAGTCTGACAACATGACCTGGTATCTAGTACTGATGTCTCGCTTCGTACTTTTACAAAATTAGATCAATCCTCTAAGACGTGTTTTGTTAGCAGTATTAGAGTTAAATAATAAAAAGTAGCAGGCATTTTAATTGAGGTGCAGTGGTAAACAAAAAACATGTTTTGGTGCTTTTTCAGTGCAGGATTGGATCCTAAAGATACACAAATGTTGACAATTTGACATTTTTATGTTATAATCATATTTTACATGTGACTGTGATGATGATGATGGCAATGTCAAATTGTCATAGGCTTGTTGAGTTTAGGTTACAGCTCATTAATTTGATACTGGTCAATGATACCTGCTAACCTAGTCATAGTCACATCAGCTTCAGTTGGTGTTTGTTGCTGTGTCTCAATTCACATTTGTACACTGTACGCTATGTGTTTAAAGATTTTGACTAGTGTCTTAAATTAAACACACAGTTATCAGAAATGACAGTTAGCTAGTTAGCAAGCTTGTGTTAATAAACTAGCGGTAGCATTTGCGTTATAGTTCGCAGTACCAAATCATTACAGACTGCTAAATTAACCCAGTAAACACACACAAAACTATTGTGATGCTTAGTGCAAAAAAATGTATAGTTTACATTTATATAATGCAGCGGTTTTCACTGTACTTACAATGCCCCCTTTCTGCCATTTCCCGTTTCAAAAGTGGTCCCTCCCCTTCCTCTACGTGGCCAAGATGGTTACCGTTGATGGCAAGAAATTTTCATAGTTCTACACTCAACTTTTTGACTGTTTTGAGAGCACAATCCAGATACTCAAAGTACACTACATACACCAAATTCAATATTTGGTGTATGTAGTGTACTTTGTATAAGTTCCTGAGATTCAATATTTTACATAAGTGGCCACCTTTAAAAAATCTTTATATTGCTGTTTAAGACATTGACACAACCAGTATACCAAATGTACCTAATCCACATCATCTGCTTTGTGTATTTGTTGAAGTGACATAACCAGCTGTAATAAACAATGAATTGCTTAGCTGGCAATCTCCCAAATCTTAAAACAAATATGAGTGGTTCTTCATCCCAATATTTCAGAGAGAGAGAGAGAGAGAGAGAGAGAGAGCGACAGAGATAGAGACAGAGAGAGGGACAAAGGTAAAGACAGCAGTTGTATGGCAACGCTCTCACAGTTGTCACCATCAAAGGTCACAGTGACAGATCTTACATTTCTCCAGTTCTCTCCTCCCTGCACCATCTCCTCTTCCCTGTCTCCTCTCAAAGTTGAGTTCCCCTGTGAGTGTGTGTATTTGTGTGTATGAGTGAGAGAGAGAGAGAGAGAGAGAGAGAGAGAGAGAGAGAGAGAGAGAGAGAGAGAGAGAGAGAGATAGAGAGAGAGAGAGACAGAGAGAGACAGGGGAAGGGAGAAGTTTCAAACTTTCTTCTGCATGTGTGTTGAGATAAGAGGGAAACTGAGATGAATGCGTGTGTACGTGTACGTGTGTGTGTGTGTGTGTGTGTGTGTGTGTGTGTGTGTGTGTGTGTGTGTGTGTGTGTGTGTGTGTGTATGTGTGTGTCAGAGCGAGAGCAGTACAGGGAGATGAGAGGGGAGTGTAAGCTGTCATATTTGAGGTGAGATGTGGGTTCATGCAGGGGTTAGCTGTTTCTCAGGGGTCTGTTGAACCTGCTGAACAAGAGATCTGAAAAACGTAAAGAGAAGAGAAGATGGAGAGATTAATACTGTCCACACACTGGCATCTTACCAACTCACTCTCCCTGCAGCTCTGTGTAACTACATCCATACACGTGTGAACACTTTGTGAACACTTTCCTGTAATGAAATGCAAATGTTTGTTTCTGTTTGATTCCATCATGGTGTAGCACTAAGCAGCTGGATTCAGACTAACATCATTTCAAACAGACTGTACAAAAGGTGACTGATAATTCCAACTTGTTAGAAAATCCCACAGCACACCTGGACTGGTCTCACTACTCTCACAGCACACCGTTTGGGAAGCACTGCATTATATTTATATGATATTATTTTCACATTATATTTACACTGCATTAGCTAGCATGATATTATAACTGTTTTATTAGCAGTTATTACAGTAAGTGTTGTATTAACTCCCAGTCACCTCGCACGGCAATCCCTATCATCAGTGTATGAATGTGTTTGTGAATGGGCTCACGTTTTAAAAGTATTTTGACTTTTTAGAAGACAAAGAAAGCGTATAAATTCAAAACCTCATCGACAGGGAGGAACATTAACTTGAACCTTTTTAACCTTTTTTTTTATTAATGAAAGAATGCAGACACCCCTTGAGGTTCTACTTTTTTCTCCCTAAGGCTCCAGCAAATCCCTTCCACATGGACTTCTGTGGTTTCTCCTCACCCCCTGACGCCAGAGAAGAGTCCATCATCTCTTCAGATGAGTCCAATGTCGCTTGAGTAGAGCTAGCCACCGACTGAGCAGGGACCGACTCTATCTGCTCCTCCGTGCCAGAATCTGATTGGGGGATGGTGACGTTTGTAGCTTGATACTTCAGGAACCTCTTTGTTGTACATTGCTCCTCAAGAACCTCGATGGATTTACGGAGGACATTGTTCATCTCTGAGAGCCCCAGAAGTTCTTGGGTGTAGTACTCATTGAGCGCCCTTTGTTTCTGTAAGAGTTTGTCGACCTCGTCAATTTCTCTTTGAAGCAGTTCTTGCCTGCCAATGGAGTTTTCGACAATGTCCTGCGCTAAAGCTTGTTCTTTTTCCAGAATTTTCTGAAACCTCTTTGTCAGCAATATGGTAGCTTCTTTCTGTTTGTGTATATCAGTGTTTTGCGCCATTGCAATTTAGTAACAAATGCCTAGCACAAGTGTTTACCGTGCTCAGTATCTATAGACTGTTCAGACTGATGTTAATCTATATAATGATCCAAATAAATACCATATAGCATCACATTTCAAAGGAAAACTGATGATGTGTGATGTCACAATTGATTGAAGATGTCACAACAGCACCACCCCTAGTTACTGTTACTATGGGTGTCAAGGTTGTAGATTTCACACAGCCAATAATAACAGTAACTCATGATAACTGTCAGATGTAATGCAGCGATTTTCAAAATAATTGTTCAAATTCATGTGCCCTTGTCAAAATAGATCTAACATTAAAATACTAAAATAAATATATTGCTATTCACTTGCGCATTGTTGAACTGTTTTCCTGCAGTGCATTGAGGTTATTTCTTCAACTGTGTCTTGGTGACTTGCTGTGCACCACAGGGGGAGTAGAGGTGTAGCAGAAGGTGTGGTGATGTTCAAGTTTAAAACAATTTCTCAGGATATGTGCACCAGTTCAGTCATTTTTCAACAAGTTTTATCATTCTAAGTACAATGAGGAAACTTTTTTTTTTAAACACACTGACATAATATGCAACACAACAGACATCGGAACCTACAAAATATTCTCAACCTGAAAAAAACAGATGTTACAAATAATCCAACAAGATGTGAGCAGGACTGTAACAATACGCATAATAACACTTTTTCTTTTACAGGCATGTGTATTGAAAAAAATCAATTCATTTATTCTATTTGACATTTGAAGAGAACGCTTCCATTGTGTTTGTGTGTGAGTGTGACTTCTCCACTCACAGAAATAAGTGGAGAAATGTGTGTACAAAAAGCAGCTTGGTGTCTGCTCCACCTCCACATACACACACACACACACACACACACACACACACACACACACACACACACACACACACACACACACACACACACACACACACACACACACACACACACACACACACGCAGGAGACTTTTCAAACTTTGAGACAACAATCTAGTTTAAGTCCATTGAGCAAACTAAATAAATAGGCCTAAAACATTTTTATGACTGAATTTTGAACTTTCAAAAAAAAAAAAAAAAGCATTTCAGAGATATGGATAAATTCCAGGCTTCTATCGTCTTCTTTATGCTTATTCTCCCTAGAAGTTTGATCTGCCTATACAGATTTAGAAGTCTTTTCAGGACTTCATAAGTGCATTTGAGCTCTGGTGGGTAGCATAAGTCCAAACAGTGTATCAGTCCAAATAACACACAACAGACAATTGCAATTTTCCCCAAGTCACTAAGGACTTCGACCACATCACAGTTTGGACTCAGTGTCTATGTTTTGAGGAGTAAAATATGACAATAAATAGCCTATATCTTCAGAGTGTAAATTGTAGCAAGAGTCTGGACATGATTGCTGATTCTAATTACAATTTTATGAGGAAAAGAGGCTACTGCTGCAAGAGGCTATGGATCAGTCATATCAAGAACACTGCATAAAACTGTTCTGTTGTTACCTAAGAACTGTGTCAAAGCCCACAGCTGCAGTTTCCAAGAGGAACAGGGTGGGCCAGTTAAGATGCTAAGACGCCATATGTGTGTGCACAAATTGCTTTTGATACTTTTGAATGAATTGAATGCTTCATGCTTTAAATAAAGAGAAGAGAAACCTGTTTTAAGAGATGTAAAACAGGCTTAAGTCAGTGTATGTTGTCACACATCTTCCTAAAAATAAAATCTCAATGCAAACAGTTCATTTTAGATCACATTGGTAGTGTATTTTTGGAATGCTTGCAATAGCCAAATTGAATTAATGTGACAAAATGCATTCACAACTTTGTATTAGATCATCAAATCACTAACAATGTAATCAAAAGGAGCAAATTAGATAAAATTTGAAAAACCTGAATACACTTTTGATTTGAATTGTTAGATGTGTTATTTAAAACGAAGATCAAAGATGTTCTGTTCATTTGTGTGTTTGTTGTCTTTTTTTCTTTATTACTATGCATGAATTATTTATAACACCTGGCCTACTCTGCACAAAATGCATTAAAATAGTTAACAAATATTGTTTTAGACATTTAAAACTGATGTGTTTAGCAAATGCCAAATCCAATATCTGTACTTTCAAACCAAGCACATTGTGTTCTAGTTGTACAGGCTTTCCATTTATCCCCCCTATTTTGTCTTTAATTTAATTGAACCTATCAATAACACAATATGCATTCACAAATTTCTAATGGTCATTGTTTAGGTAAGTTCAAAAGGACTTGAAGATGCCTACTCCTCTTGTACAGTTTGTATTGTGTTTTCCTGAAGAAAAAAAAAGAACCCATTCAGACAGTATTCAGCATTTTAGGCAACAGTTTGAAGAAAATAAATCCACAATCTTGATAGCAAAGTGCAAGTTTTGAGCATGGTTAAGTGTTTTGATTAAGTGAAAACCTGCATACTCTTGCACTTCTGCCTGCAATATACAGTATATACGTAT
>JANJYP010005782.1:0-13234 GCA_024605115.1 Rastrelliger brachysoma | reverse complement strand
ACATACATTGCATGACTATCATTTAATAAATTGAAATGTATGTGATCTAGAAGAAGCTTTTAATGCTTATGAATCTCAAAAGTTCAATATAAGAAACTAGTGAAGCCTGTAAATAGTTAAATCAATTGTTTTAAGAATGTGTGGTCTAAGAAAGTTCCCACTGCTAAAAAAAAAAAAATTCACTGGGAGCCAAATATATTTTTGTCCTCTTCCTGTAATCCAGAGTTTCTCAACCCTTGACTCAGGGCGCCATGTGTTATAGCCACAGTACGGAAGCTACCAGCACCAAGTAGCACCCCAATCTGTCCCAAATTAGGCTACCTGGCCTGTCGGGAATTCTCCTGCAGCTATCTTCTGGCCAAAGCCAGCCTGCATATGATTTGTATCAGTATTTTCCACTGCAGTCGAGGAATAATCTGTGGACGCACAAATTGCCAGTGTTGGCAGGCCCATTTGTCTGAAACACAAGCCACATGCATTTGCATAATGAGAGCTAGGTTGCACGAAGCATGTTGCTTATGTAATGGCACACCTGATGTGTGTTAGGACATGTGTGCTTCTTGAATCTCTGAGGTTTGGCCTTTAGAAATAAGTGAATAAACAGATAAGAGAAACAACGATGATGCGGATCGAAAACTATAAAAGGAGTCGTACTAACTCGATTTCCTTTTGGCAACTGTCTTATCTTTGACCATGATGGTCTTTACTGTATCTGGATTTCATCAGAATTTTATTTTCATCAGGGACTACAAGTGAGAAAAAAAAGAGTGTCACATGTTCATGGAAACAGGGAGTAATGTAGAGTAAAAGATGACATTACATGCATAAGAATTTCACTTCAGTCTATCCATGTGTGTGTGTGTGTGTGTGTGTGTGTGTGTGTGTGTGTGTGTGTGTGTGTGTGTGTGTGTGTGTGTCTGGTTAGCAGGATTCAGGCTGAATCTGATCTGCTAAAGCTCAGAGCACACATACATTTGCATAAAGGCAAAGAGGAGCGTGCTTCTTGTGAAACCAATGCCCCAACACGCGTGATCCCCCGCACTTAGAGAGCAACAAAAGTCCCTCCACAGCTGTCACTTTCTCACTTTTAACCTTTATGTACTTATTTTCTAATATCTGTGTGTGGATGTGTGTGTGTGTGTTTTTTGTAAACCTACTATAATCTTTAACATATTGGGGGTCTCTAACTATTATTGTCTGATTTTGATCAAATCAGAGCTCCTGTCACCCTACCTGTTTCTGTGGTCCCATCATATCTTTTTATTTTTATTTTTTAAACCACTCCATTTTTGTTTTAAGGAATTTTAATGTTTTTTTTTTAATATTATTGAGTCTGCTGTGCATCCTGGAGCACTCACCAAATACGCCTTTACCTAATCTAATCCTAAACACTAGCCCTAACCCTAAAAACTCTCACACCCCATGAACTTAGAAATCTATAAAAAAAAAACAAAAAAAAAAAACACATTAAACTTTATTAAAGAAGTTATGTTTTGAATTGGACTCGGAGCGAATCATGTTTAAAAGACTTGAGTCAATATTATCTGATAAAATCTTTATATAAAAACAGACACTTGTGATGAAACTCCAGTAAAACCATGGGAACTGTGCTTATACTTGGGACCCTTTTTTTAGCACTTATTATTTGATAGTGATCCAACTCCAACTCACAAAAAAAAACAAAAAACAAAAAAAAAACATATATTGACTCAGCTAAAATAGTCCCATCAAAAACCCAAAATAAAATACAGAGACCAAAAAAAAAAAAAAAAAAGTCGCAGAAAACAACCTTAAACTTAACCCCAACTTCAGACATAGCCCTACTGAGGTTGGAATTTAGTGAAACTGTGAAACTTCTTAAAGTTACAACACTCAATTAAAAAAAAAACAACAACTATATAAATGTCAAAGGGATTGTCCCGTCCGCCCTAAAACAGGTGCAACAAACCAAACAGGAGAATCAGAGGAGATATCACAGTCACACCCACACACTACCTTAGAAGAGGTTGCATCAGGGATTTATGACAAATTGAAAAAAAAAAAAGGAATGTAATGAATGAAAGCAGCAAAATGAATGAATATATACAAAAATGAAAGAGTGCTGTAATTTCCCTACACTGTGGCTGAATCACCATGTGCTCGCATTAGTTGATTCGGAATGAACAATTATATTCATGGACCATTGATACTAATGAATCATTGTGGTCCCCCCCCCCCCCTGCTCCCTCTTTACCCTTGAGCGCCACCTGCAGGTTGATATTTGCAGATTGGAGTGAGAATTCTCAGGTATATTTTCATCTAGCGCCATCAGGAGGTCAAAAAAAAAATGTGTCCAGTAGTTTATGACCTCACATTCAGTGTACAAAACTTATCTATTCGTCATCTTCAACTGGCTTTTGTGGTCAGTGCTATTCTAATTAGCAAGTAACCACCTTTGTACCAGATGACTTTCCACTGTGTGAAATATCCTACAAAAAAAAAAATAGAGAAGAGAGTAGGCTATAATAAAGTCTACAAACACCAGACTTACTCAGCAGCAGACTTTGGCTTCATAAAAAGACACATCATCTGTTCTTAGTGCACTGAATCAGATTACAAAGAGAATGACTGTGAGAGGAATGAATGGATGAACTCACCAAAAAAAAAAAATGTTTTAGTGTCATAAATTTCATTGAGGGACAACGCTCGTAAAAAAAAAAAAAGCTTAAAAAAACGACGGCCTGGTGTTTTCCAGATAAAACGAAAGGTTACGGTTTTGTTTATGTCGAACATATGGTCTTTGTTACAATAAACTAACTTTCACATTTTTAGTGTACAGCCTGTCTGCCAGCTAGCTGCAGTACATTCTCATGGGTTCCTAATTATTGTAAATCAGTGGTTTTCAAAGTTGGGAGACTCTGAACACCGCCCTTCCCACCCTCCTCCTCCTCCACCCCCCACCTTCACCTTCCATTCTCCCATCCAATTTAATGGCTTAGTTTCGCCCAATTCCTGCATCTCTATGGGATCAGGTTTCTGTGGTTTAATCCCCATGGACACTCAACAGTTCAGCCAAGATAGGAGATATTGCTGGATGATTTACTTCAGACTACACCAAACACATAAAAAAAACAAAAAAAAAACCTGAAGGCAGTTAGTTTCTGACCCTGGGAAAATGGGGAAAACTGTAAAATTAGCTCTTAACTATGGTATCTCCAAACTATCGCCTTAACCAAAACACACATATTTAGCCACATAACCCCCCTTCCTCCCCCTTTTTTTTGCAAGGCTGGTCTCCTACTTTGAAAATATCTGCTGTAAATGTTTATGAGACGAGACAAAGAATATGAGCTAATGTATAAATAGTTAGATGATTTAGGCCTAAATGGAATGTAGGTAGGCCTATGGGTAGGTAGGTATAGGTAGACAGTCTCAAATAAGCAGTGGAGAATAATAATAATAATTACAGTAAAGGATATAGTCGTGGTATTATTTCCAAATGCATGCTGAGATATGATGGCAGTGTGGCGACATCACACGCTGTCTCACAATCTGCCATTTCACTTTTTCACGCACTGTACTGCCTTATCAAATCAAACCATGACATTAAGGAGGTATTGTTGTTGCACACTGACGCCAAAGGCTTCTTCTCTTGTAAAATGAACGGATAAAAAAAACAAACAAAAAAAACAAAACACAACCAAACAAAGCAACATTACTCTAGTAGTTCTAACTTAATGCACACTGAACCCTAGTGATTAATCAGCAGAAGTGACTCAGTTGCTTTTTAGGATGGAATCTGATGCCAAAGCACCACATGAAGAAGTTATGTAACGTTAACGCTCTGTGAATGCTTTTGGCAACATCGGTGGAGTTATGTACATTCACAAACACTAAAATCAGCCACATGAGCATGTGTGTGTGTGTGCTCTAAGCAAACACAAGCGCAGTGACAGTTATGAAAGTAAATATAAAGTGAAAACCTGAAATATCCTGCATATAAAGTAGATCATGCCCTCCAACATCCTTAAGATTTGTTTTTTTTTTTGTTGACATTTTTGGAAATACTCGTCTGCTTTCTTGCCGATGAGAAAATAGATACAGCTCTGATGTTTTCATGCAAAATAAAATAAGAGATTTTAAATCTAATTTTGCATAACTGGACCTTATGAAAGAACAGATGGAAAAAAAACAGTGAAAACACAAGGTTTTAATGAGGACTGCCACATTTATTTTGTATTTCCACATACAACCATATGTGCACTGTAGCCCAAAATGCTCATATTTACAAAAAAGGAAAAAAGAAAGAACGATATACACAAAAGAATTATAATACAAAAAAAAAAAGAAAAAAAAATCCTTCAGTATCGGACACCTAAAAAGTGTATGTTACAAAATTTCAGATGCACATCAAATATGCAAGCTGGGGAACGTTCTGCCTACACTCTCTGGGTGTATGAAGAAAAAAAAAACCTACAAATTTTCTATAGATTTATCAGTGAACAATTCAAATTTAAATTCAATTTAGGAAATGAACACCAGACTCAAATGTAACTTGTAAAATCGGAGTATGGTGTGTGATTTCAAGTTTAAGCATCCAGACTAATGAATCCCAAGCTCTTGTAGTGTTTGTTTCCATCCAAAGTCACATGGACTGACATATTGTGTGTGTGTATGTGTGTGTGTGTGTTGCTTAGAACCAAAAGCTAATAACTCACAACGCATCTCAGAACGAAATGTTGATAAACTACTGACCCAAAACACTGTTCAACGGCATACCTAGGAAAAAAAAAAAGAAAACTCATGGGATCAGATTCCAATTAAATTCTTATCGCAATCATTGATTATCAGCAAGTTCAGTTTCAGCACCTGAGTTCTACCACAGCTTGTCAGGGATCACTTCTAAACACTGGGCCTATGGAGTAATTAACGTAATGATTACTCAACCTGAATATTATTTCTTTTGGATTATTAAGACTGTAAGTGAGAAATTCTTGCAAAAAAAAAAAAAAAAAAAACATGAGTAAGAATAATTTAAAATTACAAAAAAAAGAATGGTCCCTTTAAAAAAACAAAAAACAAAACAAAAACCTTCATATGTTTTTCAGGAGACTTAATTGTAGCATAATGGAGCTGCAGTAAAGGCCATAATGTACAGGTAACATTTTGAATGGATATAAATGGGCAGTGCTCTGCTTTTAATTAGCGCAATGAATTAGTAAAGGAGATGAAATTAGCTTGAATATATATACAAACTGAGCTATATCTGAAATTGAATTAAAAACAAAAAAAACCAACACCTACACATTGCCACTGCCCATGTATACAGCATTAAAATGTTGGCCTTTCGCGTGCTTCTTGAATGTGGCTACAGGCAAAATTAGACTTGGGCATGGATTAAGGGTAAATATGATTCTTTCTGGAAATATTCCTCTCATTAAAAAGGGTACTACTTCTTTGTTAATTAAAGCTTATCTCCAGTGTGTGTCGAGGAATTAAAATAATAAATGTGGTGCTTTTTTTTTAAACTTCCGCCCGTCATGTTAAATAAATTCAAACTGCTGAAGCTGCTCCGACGACTTGGTGTCGGCCCGCGTTGAATCCTTTCTTGAGTGTAAGAACTAGTCAAAATAATTAAAAAAAAAAACAAAAACAAAACATGCAGAAACTTGCCGATGTGCCGAAAATGGTATAAAGAAGAAGCTGTGAGCATGTCTGTTGCTTTTCCCAGTGTGGTCTGAACATTTATGAAGAAATTCTTATTTGAACAATGGAACATTTGCTGCTTAACGTGTTGGTTCTGTAAACTGTGTTGTTCACCTTAATCAAGGGAGAGAGGGGGAGAGGGAGAGAGAGAGAAAAAGAGAGAGAGAGAGGAGAAAAAACCCAAATATTTTGATGTCCTCCAAAAGCAGGAGAGCATGGTAAAATAAATAATTGTTTTTTTCATGACACACATATGTATGTGTATTTGTGTGTGTGTGCCGAGTAGTATTTTATCCCAGCAGCAGTCCAGACAGGGCGTTCAGGTCTCTCATGTAGGGGTTGTCGCTGAGGATGCGGTCTATCCTCTGCTTCTGGTCGGGGAAGATGTCGTACAGCTTCCTCTTCAGCTCTGACGTCTCTCCCGGCGACCGCTGGGGAGGGGGCGAGGGCGAGGGGGAAGGGGAGCGGCGTGGCGCGTGCCATTCCGGTGGGCCCGAGTGAGGCCAGTGCGCTGTGGAGGTGGTGGTAGAGTGGGGCATCAGTGATTGAGGGGGCTGCGGGGGCGTGGAGGCTGGGGTCCGGGGAGCGGAGTGGACAGCCTGGACGTAAAGCGGCTGCTGCTGCTGGTGGGAGGACGACGATCGGAAGTCGGGGGGTCTCAAGGGGGGAGGGGTGGCCGGAGCTCGCCTAGGAGAGAGTGAGAAGGAGTGTGAGAAAGAGTGTGATCCCTCTGTAATTCACTTCTATTTTAAGGAAACACACCAGTAGTCTTTGCGCAGGAAGATGTCTAGGTGAGGACCGTTCTTCCCCAGAGGGTCATCAGGGATCATGAAGTGGTCCTCCACAAAAGTAAACTGAAGCAACCTGGGAGTGAAAAAATAAAGAATGAGGATTCGTTCAAGTAATAATAAGACATGAATCAAACTATTAATAGACATGTATTTGACTTAATGTTGCACACTGTGATGAACATGGGGTGATCGTCACACTCTTCCTCCTGATGAGGGTTAGAGATGAGTCAAACTAAACAAGACTAGACTTTAACATAAAAGTAGAACACACTGAACAGTATGTGAGGGCTAAAGGGGGTTTCTGGGACCTACTGAGAGCTGCAAAATAACCACCAACAGCCAACAGAGGGCGACACATCCCTGCAGTACAGACTTTACTCTCTACTCTGGCTCTGATGTAGCACATAGCTGCAAATGAGATCCGTTAATCAGAATTCATCATTCAGCACTGTTCACAGTCATAAAATGAATATTTTTGAGTTAATTAAGCTTGTGTATGTAGAAATGGGTCATTCCACCGAATGATGTTGCATACATAAATAAGTATGAAATTAAAATGCATTTAAAATGCTTTAAAATGCATTTTTTTTATTATCAAGTGCTCTGCATATTGACCTAATAATTCAAAACATTAATAAAAACTACCTAGAGCACTAAATAAAAGCAAAAATTTTATTTTCCCATGTCCCCAATCTCAAATTCTACACTTTATGATGAAATATAATGATTAAAATCCTTTTTTCTTTTTCTGTATTGTTTGAATCCCTCACACATCTATGCTTTAAATGTTTTATTTTGAGTTTGATTCCCTGTAAGTATTAGGTAAAAATGTTAATTTGATCATAAATGTCAACAGTTTAAGTCATTTTAGTTTTTAGCATAGAATTAGCAAATACATGAAATAGAGACACATGACCTTCATGTCAATAGCATGAAGATGCTGTGCACATTCTTGAAATTTACTAAAATTGGTATTAAAAAACAAAACTAAATAACATCTGACAAATATTTTAGGTAACAGGAAAAACCATTGAGACGGACCTTTTCAGTTTTAATTGTAAACAAAGAAAAATAACTGCCTTCTGGTCTTTCCATGTCCTTCAGAAGAGCCAGATGATGTAACCTCCTCTTGAAAATGTGACTTGTGCAATATTCCAAATTTTTCAGAGGATGGAATGTGTTTGGATAACAGGACTGAGTTAAAGGGGGCGGGGGGGCAGAGAGAATGTGCAGAACACTTAACTTGACAATAATATGCATTTTAAAGTTTATAGATTTATACATGTAATGTCCTGTGGATGCAAATGGCACCCGTTCACTGGAACGACCCATATATATGTATCATATTGACAATTAAGCCTGCTGCATTGTTCAATAACCAAACCTTAAAAATAATGGATAAAAAACCCATGAGATGACATCTACACCACACCCTGAAGTACTACAGTTTACTCAGCATGATCGTTTAAGTCTGCCAAACTATTTTTTAAATGATTCCAAAACCTAAGAGTGTACTGTTTATGCAAACACCACACACACACACACACACACATATACATATATCTATGTAAGAATCCCCTCAGAGAAAAATGTATATACCAAATTTTGTACCACAGATGTGTTTAGAAAGAAATCAATAGTGGATGTGACTGATCATAAATGTGAGAGCAGAGAGAGTGGGTTTTTTTTAGATTACACCACTCATTTTTGGAGAAGAAACAGCTACTATCACATAATATCATGTCCTATTTTACCCAAGACATGCAGATATGACATAGCAATAATGATTTAATTAAGTAATTAATGTCATTTTGTGTTAAAGTCTAGTCTTGTTTAGTTGGACTCATCTCTAACTCTCATCAGGAGGAAGAGTGTGAAGATCACCTCATGTTCATTACAGTGTGCAACATTAAGTTAAATACATGTCTATTAAAAAAAACCCCCAAACATTATTACTTTTATCTTGCCATATTGGCTTGTATGCATTTCTAATGGAGATGAGGCACAAGCAAGCAACAAGCAGTGCTGTTAAGATGATTATTTGTATATATGTATTTGAATTTAATGACTGAATAAGCTGAAACTAAAACTAAAGAAAATCCCTGTGGATACGTGCACAGTCAATTAGACTTGAGATGTTTTTTCAGTGTTGTTTAGTGATGTGATTTATATTTATCCCTTCTTCGGCAGCTGTTTACGTGTGTTGCTCTTTGCTGTTAGCGGTTCATGTAAACTGGCATGCTGCTGCGGACTTTCCAGTATTGCCTGTGTCATGCAACATGTAAGTGAATGAGCGACTGAGCAGTGTGTGTGTACGTGTACATGTGTGACACACATTCACCTCTCTTGAATGATCTTGCGCCAGGTGTCCGAGGTATTGACAAAGTCCCTAAGGTTGTCGTTGGTTACGATGATGCCGTCTGTTTTTTCTGCGAGGTGGAGGAGGAACCTGGCGGAGAAAGAGAAAAAAAAAAGGGAGCGAGAGAGAGAGAACAAGAGAAAGAGACAGAAATAGATGGGGGGAGAGGGGGGGGTGTTAGACATTCAGGATTTTCCCTGTGTTCAAAGGTCAACAATTCGTTCCTTCCGCAGCCCTCCGAGGGAAATCCACAGACGGGAGAACACCTTGCATGCTGACTCAGGAGTTTTTTGTTTTTATAAAGTGAGTTTATTTTCAGTTCCCCTTGATAGAAATTAACCTTGGTATAGTATCTGTGAAGAACGATATGCCTCATGATCAATTTCAAGATCTGACGCTTCTGAAACTTGCATCCGTGTTCAAACAACTGCCCAAAATGACAAAGCAGCATCCGTCCGAATCTGTTCTCAAGTTAGTTTGCTTATTCATCTCTATTATGAAAATATGCTGTGACTATTGTTGGTGTTGGCGGGGTGAGAGAAGGGGAGGTAGTGTTAGATATTTGTGTGGGTAGAGAGATAAGCTCATAATGGAACCAAAATGCCCAGAGATAACCCAGCGGTTAAGTCCCTGACACTAAACACACATGTGTTTGTTGACTGAAACTTGTTAACACTGTCTAGATATAGAAAGGTGAATTTTCTACAATAAAAATCTGCAAGTGTGTGTGTGTGTGCGTACCTGTCGTCATGCGAGGATATTCTTTGACCACAGACCTCTCTGGAGGGAGTGAAGGAGAGCAACCGCAGGTCTTCTAGCTGGTTTAGAAAATGTTGCTCTGTAAGAAAGTGATGACTCAATTAATATGGAATCACTCACACACACACACACACACACACACACACACACACACACACACACACACACACACACACTAGGTGAGTGTGTAAGATCCTACAAGCTTGAATGCAAATGCTAAAGATAAAAAAAGACTAAAATGAAAATGCATAAATCCAATATTTCCACTATATTGATGTGGTGCATTTTTGTCTCCTCACCCACTCACACACAGCTTGCAAACATTAAGACAATTATATTCTGGATCATTTGAAACTCCAGAGTGACTATGAGGTTAAAGCACTTCAGCCATGATTCAACATAATGTGCACGGTGTGTAAAAAGGTCACAAACACTCCAGAAGTTGAAAGTCAGCATTTTAACCTCAGTCACGGTTTCAGTACAAATCAAAAATGTGCTTGATGACATAAGCAGCATGATGAAAAACAACTTGCTGTGCTAGTATCAGAAGCGTACACTGAGTCCACCTGTACGGTAAGTGTGTGTGTACCTGTTGTGAGTCGGTCTCTCTTCTGGCGCCACTGAGGGACAAACACAGTGATCTCCCTGTGGCCTCGCCTCCAGAACGTCTCCACTGCCAGAGCTATCCCTCGACAGGAGAAGAAGCGGTGAAGGCCGTGACTAATCAGATAGGGACAAAAAATACAACATAGCAACAATGATTAAAATGACAACAACTGTAGGGTTTATTGTATAACCATTAGAGCCATCAGTCTGCACTGCTACGTCATAAAAACTATTATCTCTTTATTTAACAAACATGTCAACAGGTATGGGATGGGTCAAATTTGAACCAGAACAGCTTCAATGGAACACCTATACAAAAGTATAACATTTTAAAATAGTTTCATTTTTGTGTATTTTTATAAATATATCCATCTCTCCCCATCTATCTATACACACACAGACACACACACACACACACACACACACACTTCAGTTTTTTTTTAAACTGTGTTTTTCAGTAATATAACTAAACATAAAAAGATAAAGTAAAGTCGTGAGGAAAAACAAGCCTATATATTTAATGCCAACTTCCTTTTTATTCACTAATCATAAAGACAAAATTGAAATTAGGGCCAAAAATCTACGTTATATATCATTTAAAAAAGACTGCTAATAATGCAACAATCCCATTTACTGGATCAACATTAGTGCCATTACTGACTTTTATTAAGACTGACTGTATAACAGCCATGTAACTGATTCACACTGTCATGCAATGTGTCTGCATCACTACATATCACCACAGGAGAAATAGCAGTTCAACTATGATGCAATGTTATAGACTCAGAAAAGGAAAGAAATTAGGATACTGATAACAAAAATCCAGTTGTGTAACAGTAGTGACAACACTAACATAATGTCCAAGTGACAGATGCACAGAATATTAAAATAATAATGTGTTTAGTGGCCAAAAAACACCTTAACACAACGATACACGTAGATATACGTTGCACTTAACACCATCAGCTGACCCAGATCACTGGTGCTGACGTGCACTGGCTCTACATGCACGTCAGACAGCTGCAATTTGACAAATGGGGTAGCTGGGACAGATAAACCGCGAAAAAAAAAGAGCAAAACACAAACAACAAACACAGAGATGAGAAACTCCCCAAGATCAGCCGATCCCACTGAGCAGGAAGCTGCAAAAAGCCACAGGCCTTAAAACACGCCAGCAACGTCCTCACGCTAAGATTTATTTTTACATGTGCTCAGGGTTATTTGTGTTACCGCTACATTTTTTTTGGTACTTTACTTGATGGTCTCAGGTGTTTAAAAAGGAAATAGTGTCTCGTCATTGAGCCGCAAAAAACCCTGCATTGATTGCCTCACAATACACAGAAATGTCTTTCTAGCAAATTTGCGAATGCTGCAATGTTCTGACATAATTTCTCTGGAACCTATTTTTTTTTTAAAAGAAATGCAATATCTACCTATTTTTAGTGCCGTGTGTTGCTTTTTCAAGACATGGTTCTCAGAATTTGGTCTCTTCACACACACATTATACCAGACAGCTAAAAATACCTTACTTATGAATTCAAGATTTCTTTTTTTATTATTCTAAATTAAACTAGGCGTGACTGTAGCCGATAATATCTGTGTTGGGTTACAGAAAGATATCAAAATTAACTAAAAATGTAGTCCAAACAGTGGAAATGTGGCTTTATGAATGAAGCTTCTGTTCTTTCTCTTTTCCGCTTCCTTGTCATGTGAATTTCTGACAGTTGTGTCTGTGCTTTACTTCCCTGTGCGCTGAGTTGCTATCTTGATCAGTGAATGGGGGCCTCACATGAGCTACTGTAGAGCGGAGACAGCTTTGGTGGTTGGTATACAGAGGTGAGGGGTTAGATTTGGCAAAATACTGTAAGAAGTTTCTCAGAACCCCGAGTTGGTACATTCACCTGCTGATGCTGCTACACTTGAATTTTGGAGTAGGGGCAAGTACCAAACTACTGAAAGTGGCCTCAATATAAACCCATATTAAAATCAGTTATCCTAAGTGTAAATGGGTAGATGGAGTACATTCAGAGACATGTGGAAGTCAATGGAAAGTTTCCATTATTAAATTTGACATTGCTCAGGCTTAAGTTCATAGGTCAACTTTTTACATGTAAGAGCTGTAAAAACACCATATACACGCTTCTTTTAGCTGGACCTTTCCTAATGTGACCCACAGTATACAAAAGGTTTTGCGCAACCGACACACATTTTTATATAGGAAAATATACATAAATATATAAATATGACCTGTGTTTATTTAGAATAAAATCAGCATATAAACATGTTGTATTCATCATACTCTAAAAGAAGATGTTCTATTGAGCCATATAATAGTGATTGTGAATGTCTTTTTTCCATAAAGATTAATCAAACATTAATTACTGACTGATAGGGAATGAATGAATGTGAAGTGGTGTAGAGACTAATAAGTCAAAATATGAACATTATGTAATTATTATGTATGTAAGGGTTAACACTGTAGAGAAGTCAAGATCTGTTTCATCTGACTGATTACACACCGGACTTCTTTTCTAGGACATAGTGTTACATGAGCAGATGCATAAACACAATTATGGGAGGGAGTGCACGCACGCACGCACGCACACGCGCACACACACACACTACAGAACAAGATCGTTTTAAGAGTGGCGATGCAAACTCTAGGGAAGTTCCAGCAACTGTTGAAAGAGAAAGTGATGAATGACAACACAGCGGGAGGAGATTATGCAAACTGTAAAATCACTGTGGAAACCTGGACGTAAGAAAAAAAACAAAAAAAAAAACACCAAAAATGAAAGAGTTCATTTGTAAGAACTTAACATAACCTCAAAACCCACTGCAGGATGGGTTCTTGCCCTGACCCTGAAACCTGCATTAAAATGATTGCTATCCCTTTAAGAAAAAAAATAAAGAACTACTATTTGGAAAAAGCTGATAAGTATAATTGTCATTTAAATAAGTATTTTACAAGCCTTTGTAATAAATGCAGAACCATGTGGTCTCTTCATCCATAAATAATCTATCTAATAATGCA
>JANJYP010005728.1:0-10667 GCA_024605115.1 Rastrelliger brachysoma | reverse complement strand
GATACACTTTTCTTTATACACTTCTCTACAGTCCCTTAGACGGTCAGGACACAGGAAAAAAAAGCATGCAAAACTGTGAGGCGTGAAAGGTGCACTAAAAAAACCTCACTGAACACTAAACTGACTCAAATTACAGATGATGCCTGAAACAATTCTCCGTTACCTGTAGCTATATATGTTACTATAATTATTACTAATTAACCCTCACATATTGTTCATATTCTAACTTATATAATGAGTCTCTACAGCAAATCACATTCATACATTTTCAATCTGTCATTAATAAATGTTTGACATGTGCTTATGTTTGATTAATGTTATTGAAAAAAGACATCTACAGTTAATATATTATTAATATATTATGGTCTAGGCGAACATTTTATACAATATAAACAAAAAGTAGAAAGTATTTTCTTAATGAACACAGACCAAATTTGTATATTTGAATTTATAAAATTGTGTATCAGCTGCACAAAATTAAAATAAAGATACATTTTTTTATACTGGGTTAAATTAGGAAACGTTTATCTAAAAAAATATGTGTATATGGTGTTTTTACAGCTCTCAGATGGATAAGTGTGAACAGCTTAAACAACATACTGATGTTAACACTTGGTAAGTATCAGCTGGGGTAAGGGGTAAGTGCTGGTGCNATACTGATGTTAACACTTGGTAAGTATCAGCTGGGGTAAGGGCTAAGTGCTGGTGCTGCGATGAGGCGTTTATGGGGTGAGAGATTTTTTTTTTTTTTTTTTTTAAAGTTGCTCAAAAGTTGTTTTTCCTTAAAGATAAGAANTTTTTTTTTTTTTAAGTTGCTCAAAAGTTGTTTTTCCTTAAAGATAAGAAAACTGTGAGCTTTGCTAGAGGGCTGGGCAGTAAATGAAAGAAGCTGTACGCAGTGGGAGGTAGTTCACAGGGACAAGAGGTGCCAAAATACAGTCAATAAATGATGCAGGATTCTCTTTTATGCCATAAAAAAGCAACTAGTTTCATTTCAAATTTTTCGCCGGTTATTTGATTTTGATGGATCTCATCTCACAGCTCTAAGGGCCGCATAGCGTAGCAAAGAGTATTGTTGTGTTGTTATTGACTTTCTGCGAGTCTGCAAAGGGCACTCAAGGATGAAGTGAATAACAACATTAAAACACACCTGCTCCCAATCAACTGGAAAAAAAACAGCAGAGAATAGAGTTGCAAGGGCATCATCCACACTGCTGTAATCATTACTACACAACACATCCAGCATCAAACTCTGATGATGGTTTTTGCGGCGTGTTGATAGAACCCAGTGAAGCAGCAGTCATGATTAATTCACACATTTGCTGATTAGTGATTTCATCCAAAAGTTGCTCCGGCTCTGTTGNCACACACACACACACACACACACACACACACACACACACACAGTAGAATCCCGCAGTGTGACTCTGAGCTTACCTGAGGATGGTGGGTTTGGTGCGAGTCTGGGCCGGTTTGTTCCTGTCGTGAGTACGAAGCGGGTCTTTGGATACGTCTTTACAGATGTTTCTAGCTGTAAACGTCAGCCACAGCATGGTAGACAAAGAGGCGTAGTGAAGCACGATCCCCACCTAATAGATGGAGATGTAAACAGAGACACACTTGAGCAGGCCGTTGTTTAAATTAGCGTTTGTGTGTGTGTGTGTGTGTGTGTGTGTGTGTGTGTGTGTGTGTGTGTGTGTGTGTGTTGAGGTATCAGGGTAATCACCATATCACAAATTGTGCTATTATTGTTTTTGTTGCATGGTGCTGCTAACTGAATAGAACCAATGTTATGATAATGAGTGAATAATAACGAGTGAATAAGCACAGTCATCAGTTGAAAAGCGCCATAGTTACATATTGTGATTACATTTACTGTAATTTGTGAGTCATTGTGGTTAAACACGGTAGAACGGTGCAGATGTAAAATCCTTGAAGGCATACGAAATGACTAATGACTTTGTTTCCTTATTTATCTGCATACAGGTTACACACTGTGATACTGAGGTTGGTGTCACTTGGTGTCATGGTCGGCTGTTCAGAGCTACTACAGTACAGTGTTTAAACTGCATCAAAGGTAGGACACATTATTGACACCACACATGACTATTTAACCCTTACATACTGTGACATAGTGTTAGACCTGGAATATACTGCTAAGGTGTAGAATAGTAGTATGAACATTATGGAAGTATTAAACATTAATATTAGCAGCAGCAGCCGTAACCTATGCTCCAGCAGTCACATTCATCTGGTCATCCCAAAAGCCCACACCTCCTTTAGCCATCATTCATTTCAGTGTGCTGCTGCTAGTGATAGGAAATTAAACTCAGCACTGTCATCCTTTCTCCTCCTTCAAAAACATGCTGCAAATAATAATCACTGATCATTACATGTGTTTCTAACTTCTCTTAGTTCTATTATTATGTTTTTATACTATGTCCGTTTGTAAGTCTGATCTGACTTGTATATTTCGTTCTCAATTGACTTACCTGGTTAAATAAATGTAGTGTTAAAAATTTAAAGTCTGTATATCAGTTCATCGGTTATATGTAGTGTTTATGTGTGTGAATGTGTGTAGAAGTTAAACAAAACAAAAATCTATATAACTGAAGCTTTAAAAAAATAAACTCATGCAGCAACTCAAAGAGGAGAGACAGTGAATGCTGATGTCCTGTACACACATAGTCAGGTATCTATAAACAGATATATTTTGCCTTTCATCCACACACAAACTCTGTTTTAAGGTAAGATATACTTTAATGATCCCAAAACTGAGAAATTACAGTGCAGCAGCAGCGTTACACAAAACATAGACAACAATTTTTAGTTCACTGAAAATGATTCTTTCTGAAAACTCCAGCCAAGGTGGAGTACAGAAGGAAGTGGAGTTTTCATCATCAAGCATCAGGTGTGAGACTACTGTTATGGATTTATGTAGTGTAAATATGTAGGCTTGTGTCAATGAAAGCCATCTGGTGTGCATAATGTTAGTATTGAAAACTGATGAGTGGGGGATATTTGTTTTTGTACAATAAATACCTGACTACATGTATACATGAGCTTAATCCTCTATTTATAAAGGAGCATTCACACCAATTCAGGTGTTGACCATCTCCTCAAATGAACCACTTCCCAGATCCCAAGCAACCAAGCTCTCACCTCCCTTTAGGCTGGAGACACACTACACTAGATTTTCGCAGTGTTTGCAGATTTTGAAAAGACTTGGAGCACACACTGCAGAGTGAACTCAAAAAAAAAAGTCTGTTACCTCACAACAGACTCTCCATGACAACTGTCCAAAAGTAGCCAAAAGTCATGTGGTGTGTCCCCAGCCTTAGACTCTATATATGATCAGATCACAGTGCAGGGTGTGTGTTGGTCCCCTACTTCGGTTCAGGATGAAACTTAAATATAAATATTGGATGGATTACAATAAAATGTGGCAGGCTACAGACAGACTGAGCTGTAGATGAACTGTATTAACTGGTGATCTACCCTTTGATGAGCTTCAGCTGCTCAATAACAAGTTTTATTAGAATCAGGTGTGTTAGAGCGGGAGATATCTAAAACACGCAGGGTAGTAGCTCTCCATCATAAAAACTAATATTAACATGAGCCTTAGCTGTACTTTGTGTTTAGTACTAATTAGCAAACATTATCCTGCTGCCATGCTGCACTGACATTCTAGTTTATCATGTTCAGAAAACATTATTGTCAATAAAAGGCCGGCAACGTTGAAATGAAGCAGTGGTTTAGAGCCACCTGCAGTTCATTTAAATAAGCAGGGCTGTAGCCAGCTGCATTCAATTAAGACCAATTAGTCAGTTCCTGTCTCTTCATGCTCACTAATCTGCAGTTTGATCCCTGGCTCCTCCGGTCCACATGTTGGAAGTGCCGCTTGGACAAGATACGGAACCTCAAAATTGCTCCTGAGGGCCGCGCCATTAACGGGCGAGTGTGTGAATGAGTTTTAGATGAGATCTCCTGATGTGCAGGTTAGCGCTTTGCACGGATCAGTGTGTGTGAATAGGTGAATGTGGAATGCAGTGTAGGGTTTTAGTTAATGTTTGAAGACCAGAAGGTGTTATATAAATGTATTTTCTGTACCTTTTACTGCACTTATAAATGGTGACTGTATTTAAATGAGCTGGTGATCTCTTTACTTCAAAAATCAAATTCTGTGGATGTGTTCTGCTAACATCTCTTCTTTCGCTTCTTTCAGGTTGTTCATCTTTTTTGAGTGCTGTGACGATTCTGTGCTGAGAAAACTGAGGAAAACAACCAAAAAAACTCACTATTTGACACACAAAAGGTAAGTTGATCTGATTGATGCCCCCGGCGAAAACCCCAAATGTCAGCCCGGTGTGAAAGAGGAAGTTGAGGAGTGTGTGCCAGCCATTCCTGTTGATGCGGATCACACTGCACAAAAAAAAAAAAAAAGTAAATGTTATTAGTAATATTATTATACAAGCAGGTTGAAGAATACAATATTGTTGTGAATGTTGGTTTGACTTCTTGTAACATTTCACACACGTGGAAGAGTGAGCAGATAAATGAACGACGTCAGTGCAGCTGTAGCGGTGAATGATGAATTCAGACAGCTGTGACACATACTGCTGAAATGTCAATCACACGGCTTTACCTCTGCATAACTTAGTAGTATGTCTTATATTGTTATTATGAGGAGAAGTGGTATGGATTCTAAAGCAGCTTTTATGGGGAAAAAATTAATTTTAGTGTATTATTTGCCTGTATGTCTACAAGTTTCCTTTTTTATTAATGTGCAAAAAATAAAACAAAGAAACAACACACATAACAAACAACCATAGCACAACAATGCACACAAAAACCCTAACGAACAAGAACAGACAGAAAAAGAGACAATACTGAGACGATTTAATTAAGAGTCAGGGGTAATATTGGATAATAGTAGTAGTAATTATAATGATGATGATAATAGTAATAACAATAACATAGTGTTATGCATATACATGTACACATACAAAGGGCCTCGCAGCCCAGGACAACGCACATGTCTGTGGTCACATGGGCAGATACAGGTCAGAGGTCACAGAGGGAACCAAATATTGTTGTTTGTTTGTTGTTTTTTTGTTTTTTTGTCTTGCCTGCGAGTTTTCAACACATCAAGGATATGAGAATAGTGATTGTTAGAATCTGCTGATGAGATCAATAATGCTGCAATAGTGCATAGATGTTGCAAAAGTGTTTGATTTTGACACTTCCTGTTTGCACCAAAGAAAATGTCTAAACATGACGGCTACCATGGAGCACCATGTTCTCTGTTTTCATAGCAGATTTAAGAATGCTTATTCAGTTAAAGGTGGAGTAGAGAACCTGGAGAAACTGTTTGAGCAAGCGACATTTAGAAAATACATAATTCAAAGTCCAAACCCCAGTGGTAGTGGCAGTTGAGTTTGATAGACATATCATCATCCAGTCATTTTGAACGGGTCAGTTAAAATGATTGGATGGAGTTTTTTCAGTTCTGTCCACTCCACAGGTGACTATATTTTTTTTTTTGTGTTGAGCATTTCATTAATTGGTTGTAATTTGGTGTGAAGGAGTTTTTAAGCAATCTGGTAAAAAAAAAAAAAAACACTGCTCCAGGAAAACATCTCCTACCACACCTTTAAGAAGTATCACTATCACTGGAAAGAGTGAGTGGTGCTGAGCGTCTGTGGCATTAGTAAATATGAATCCTTCACCCACTCTTTAGACTCCTCACCTGTGATGGACAATATAAGTCATGATGGAGACGAGCAGACAGAGCAGCATGACTGCAGTGCAGGCATACACCACTGGATGCAGGTAATCCCCGGGGTAAGGTGGGAAGGATAGCACTCTCTTCAAATCCTGTTTGAACAGGATAGAGGGCATGTTTTAGTTTTATTGAACATGTTAAAGTAAGAAAATATATTATACCGATATTATAATAGTGGTGTTAGGATTCATTTAATACTACAATGCATTTATATCATTAAAATGAATTCTAGTAAAATGATTTGTTTGTATAATATATGTGGTGTTTTTCATTATTGTATACCTACTTTTGCACCCCCCCCCACACACACAGGCATTGAAATATAACCAAATATAAAAGACAGCATTTTTTTTAGATAAAACAGCATAAACAGAGAACATTTAACTTCACTAATTAATAATAATACATTTGTTTATCCTGAAAGACTGATTAAAAAAAGAAAAACAAGATGAACAGATTGTTTCTTTGTTCAGTAAAAACAAAAACAGATGATTTGAACCATCGTATTGCTGCCAACAGTACATCTGCTAAAGACTAAACTGTCTCTATGGTCACATCTAATAACAAACAGTAGAATACACTTTGATTTGATCCACTATGAAATGTTTTAACCATTGATATTTTTACAGTGTCTCACCATGTTAATATCACACCAATGACCAAACTGAAACACAGGTGGATGTAGACAGATGTAGCCATGTGTCATCTTCTTAAAACAGTGAATTAAATTGATAACAGGTGTCAACAACAATTAACATTCCAGCAGAAAGGGCTCATTTTTTTAGATGTGTACTTTTCTTCCCTCCAGCATTTATCTATGTAAACAATGAGCTTGGTTAAAGAGCGTGATGGTTAATTTATCAGCCTGTATAATTCAAACAAATCAGCCCTGCAGATCTGATTTGAGTCTCTGGGTCGTGCTTCCTACCTGAACCAAACATCCTAAAGGTCTAGGTGGGGGCTTCACTCATTTTTAAGTGAATTTTAACAGCTGCCAAAGACAGCATATTGTCCTCTGTCACCGGGGGGCGGGGGGTGCTGCCAAAGCGTACCAGTCTCTCCTCTGAGGAGACGAGTGAGTCCCTGTACCTTTCAAATGAGCTACAACCTCATTCTGTATGCCAGATGTTATTTGTTTTGTTCCAAGTATTAATATTGCATCTGTTATGTGCTGCTTACTACTTTGTGTTTTGTGCAGCCTTCCTTTCCTACCTCTAAAAAATAATTATGTACACATTTTTCCTCTTTTTAAATGCTAGTTAATGGAGCTAATGGATTTCTCTGGAGGAAAAAAGTGAAAAGACAGCAGCAAGAGATAGATGAGGGCGCTACATATGGTGCTGGCATGGACATGCAGACTGTACACTAATTTGGGGGAACTATGTTATGTAATGTTTGAAGTTTGTGATGTAATCGTCTTCAGTTTGGCCCTAAAAATATTTTAAAATGTCATTTTCTCAAAATGAGTTTTTTCTCATGCTCTGAGCAAAGAATCTCGACTTCTGTAGTAACCTAGAAATCTAGACGCACTCTAGCGGCAGCTAATATATTAGCTCAACCAGTATATCAATGAGCCATAGGAGCATTTCAAGTCTTTAACACCGTTAATGTAGCCTGGCTATTGCTGACTATATAAGCTCATATGACCTTAGTCTGGCCAAGCTTCCGTACTACCAGCCTTCCGAGAGGCGGGCTTTACCTGCGTTGATCAGATGCCTCTGTATGCTAATGGACGAAGCTACAACCAATCAGACCACTCATTCAACTACAGCTTCATCGCACTAAACCCGCCTCAATCATGCTTGGGGGAAAAAGCTTGTTTCTCATTGGTGCCCAGATTTTCTGGACAATAAATTTAGTAAACCGGCAGGTTGGCCATACTGAGTAGGATGCGAAATTCAATGTAGAATCACGTTTGGAAGGAAAAGCGGTTGTTTGAATCCATATTGAAACTCACCACACAAAGCTGTATCTTTTCTCAGTTTATGCCATTTACTCCACGAGTTTACTCCAACTTCTTTTACCGTCGATGGTTTACTCCCATGTTGACTGTTTCTGTCATTCTGACTACGTCGTCTTGTTCTTTGCTCCGATTGGTTGTAGCGTTGCCCTATTGCGTGCAGAGGCAGTTTGAAAGACAACGCTCATCCCGCCAATTTTATTGAGCCGAGGTCGATCATTGCCACACAGAGGGATTTGTTGATATATCATTCTAGGCCTGAGTTATGACAGTTTATGTATAAAAATAGTTCAGAAATCCATTTTTAAGGCTATTGGCAGTATTTTCTGATTTACTGGATAACAAAAGGAGATATTCATAAGCCTCTGTAATATTTTTATTTGATATATTAACCGAATGAACTTGGCTTTTTCCAATGGTCAAATTCCTTCGCTTCAACATATATGCAAATTAGTGCATATTTAATTAAATATAGCCTAATTAGCATAGTTAAACATAAAGTTACAGAAAACTTCCAATACATTTTTTTCTCATATTCATGTGAGTAATCACCTGGTGAAGTTTCATGGAGATATCTATCATTTAAAATTTTTACCCTATATTTGCTCTCTACTGTATGTCTCGCCTTAAGAATTACTTTCCTTACATACATAAAATGCATCACACCCACACAGGAAGCTCTGCTCACTGTATGTTTCATCATGTGTATAGCCTAGATGTAAAACTAAGCCTGTCATTCCCCTCTGTCCACTCCCTGATCAGTGCTCTTTAATAACCTAATTAACTCAACATGTAGGCCTCTGCCTCCAGCTCCTGACACTGACAACAACATGCCGCTGTGAGCTTTCAGAAGGCTAGTATAAATAATGATGGCTTTTTTTTCCGCACGTACAACCCGAGCCAACGCCGCCGACAACGCCGCCGTGAACCGACAGGCATCGGTACAGCATCCGGCCTCACTCATGCTAGTCAGAATGAGCGCACCGAGCCCGAAGAGTCGCCGCTGGAGGCTGGAATGTGCTGCATGTTTTCCAAAGCCCTGCACAATTACTCAAACCTCCTCCAGTATATGGCTACATTAATGAAATCTCCTCACATGGCACCAGGATAGAGAGCAACATATATAGAGCGATGAGTGACGAGAGAAAACTAAAAGGTCAAGACTGCATGCACTGCAGTGTAATGTAAATACACACAGTAATGTAACCTCAATTCAAATGATTCCTTTACTTCATTGAAAATAACAAATATACTATCCAATGTAAAATAACAGAAGCCAACACTCTTGGAAATATTGACAACATATATATTGTGTAAGGTGGCATTCATGGCAGTGATGTGGAAGTGTTCCATGCTTATCTAAATGTAAAGAAACCCCCCTTTAGTTAGATGTAAGAAGTCACTGCTCTGTAGTTGTAGTGTTGCCAGCTGCACTGACATCACCGTCTTAAAATAACTTGGTGCACATCATTAAACATGTAAAACGTGGTAACAGGGATTTTCAGTGTCTCTTGTAATACGAAATCAAATTAACAAAATACACATTAAAGTATCCTGACCCTGAGAGCATATTTTAGCTGTTATAGTTTTTTTTTTTCTTTGGTTTTTTTTTTTTTTTTGCCTTTTGGAATTATCAGACAANTCTCTCTCTCTCTCTCTCTCTCTCTCTCTCTCTCTCTCTTTGAGAAGCACAACTGCACTTTCCTCCCAGCCACATAATGTCTGAAAGGATGAGAGCAGTCACTCTGACCGTCCATTATAAAAGCCAGACACTGCTGGAAAAAGTACAACTGCAACTATTACTCTTATTGTCTATTATGATGCATTTATTATTTTCTCAAATTAAAGTAAGTATCTGCAAGATCTCTGCTTCATTCTCTTTGGCGACACCTGTGGCGATAAGCAGTAATTTCAGGTGTATTTTCAAACACTGTCACCTGTGTACATGTCAATCAGTTGGCAACACTAGCAGGGAGCAATAAAAACAGCTGGCCACTTCACACATTAGTAAATTAAAGATGGGCATATGTGTTGCATTAGCTCCGCCTCCTCTCTCTGGAGACCAGCCACAGCTGGGTGATAGGAAATGTGTCACTCCTTGTTATTTTTCCTGGAAAAGTCTGTAATACTGTGAATGAAACAGCTGTCATCAGAAAATAACAGGCTCATTCAGTAACACATAGACATGAAAACCCTTGAAACTGTTATTTTAAGTTTGATCGAAAATGTCAGAAAACAATGAAAAACGCTCAAATTCCTAAAACCCCCAGCTTTGTCTTCCAATTGCAACAGTCCAAAACTGACCCCACCTAAATTTCATCTGCTATCACAGGAACAACACCAACAACGGTTCACTGCAAGGAAGCTGTAAAACAATGACTGACATTTTTTTCTTTTATAAAAAATATTAATTGACAATAAGACCACATGAGGGCATTACGAGTCACGTTACTGACGTGATGAGTTTCCGAAAGTGTTCACTTTGTCTCTACACTAACCTGGCAGTGGTGGGGTATGTCATCTGTGGCTTGTGATCACCGTACGCCTGCATTTTAGTACAAATCTGATCAGTTATAATCTAATTTATGCCATGAAGGATTAACAGAGCTCACTGAAGCTCTCCTGCTGTGGCTCTATTCACAAATACGCTTTTTTTTCAACAAGGATGCAAAGAGAGACGGCGTGCATTCAGAATAGAAGTTGCATGTTTTATGGCTAAACTAAATAAATAGCCTAAATAATGTATTTCATTCATTTCACAACTTCTTTTACACACTTTACAGATGTGATTATGCAGCTGGAGCAGATGCAGCAGAACCAGCTTTGGGGATTTTCAAAGTCACTGCAGCCACTTAAGTAAGTCCAACTTCTATGGGTTTATAGTTCATATATATATATATATATATATATATATATATATAT